>JAJIZL010099910.1:0-17371 GCA_023969395.1 Amblyomma maculatum | reverse complement strand
TTTTTTATTTGCAATACATATATACGGCTAGTTGGCAGTGCCCTCTTGGCCTGTGCGGACATCTGCTCTCTCTCGTGTACGTGATGGAAAAATCCAGCGCCAGTATTTGAAGGTTTGGTTGTTCCGCCGTTGAACAAAAAATCACTGCTTCTTACTTGTGCATGAGACGTAGAACAGGAATGGTTTGAACTCTCTACGGAGTAAAAACGTTTAAGAGAAAAAGGATTAAGGTGCAATTTTTATTGTCTTCTAGTATTATCAAAAATGTTTTGAGCAGCACGTATATATTTAAAGGTTGAAAAAATAATATGAATTAGAATTTGGAAATAATTTGCCTCTATCAAGGCATGATAATGGTTTTTTCCCGTGGTTAACTAGAAACGATGCAGTAGGAAAATTTACATCAACACGCCGTATATTAGGAAACTTCCAAATACAGTCTTCCGCGACAAATAATGCTAAATGATATTTCCAGGAAGCTTACGGTTACATCGTAGACCTTGACAATTTTTATGTACATTCTTCTTGAAATATTTTAAAGACATTACTTAAAGCAGGAGTTTCTTTTCTTTATTTTAAAAATGTTCGGGAATAAAATGACCTCAAAAGCAGTCAAGGGCGATAATTGTGATAATTTTTTTTCTTGAGTTATCTCGAAAGTGCGTCAAGGCCAGGTAAATTTCGAGCACTTTCAGTAGCCAACTCTAAAGGCACGCTTCTATATTAGCGTATGGTATCTCCAGCCATTATCCTTTAAGCAAGGACACGTTTTTTCTTTCTTTTATTCAGGAGAAATTCAGATTGGGTGCAATGAAGTGGCAGGAATACTGCGATGTATTTTATAATCGAAAACACCGTAAGTATTTAGTGGATGTGATGTTTCTAACACGAGTTGTCGATGCACACCACTCCGCATTTTTTTATTTAAAATAAACATTTTTTAGGAAAGAAGTTTCGAAAGGCTTACCCGGCCTATATTTTTCTAGGCTGCATAAATAAATACATGGCCTGTACTCTCATCGAAGGAGAAGCTTTGTCGAAAATGATAGATTGGTAAATAAAGGTTGATTTTCTTACATTTTTTGTTTTTTTTTATTTACAATATAACGCAAGTTTTTGATGGGCCCTAGCAGGAGGGGCAACAATAGAAATATTGTCGCATATCAAAAATGTACACTAACCACAAAAACCAAAATAGCCAGGGATAAAATAACGGAACGCTTTCAACAATAACCGAATTATTACATCAATGAGCCCACCAACGGAAGAAGCAGAATTGTTATTCCAAACACAAAGAAATGAATTTAAAGCACGAGCATCTGAGCTTGTTAACGTCCCAGGTAATTAAGACTCAATTGGGTCAATCGCGTCGACGCTATTTATTAAGCAAGGTGGCGTCGGTCCGAGACTTCCACAGTACCAGGGAAGAAGAAATATTTAAACGCGTGTACTATAGAATTTCAAGGCGTGAGCTGGTGCTCGCGCCGATTTTTTCTCAGAGGGCGTTAGGCAATTTCAGAAAATGCATGGAGTTGATTACACATTTATCGTGCTTCAGCAAGAACATAAACTTCAGTCTTTGAAGCTTTATTCGTTATCGAAGAGTTTGGATGTTGTTTTGCTTCATTAGTTTGTTCGGTGAGTTCGTTGCTTGATAGTCAAAACCAAAAGAAAATAAAGCAAACAGCTTTGCGTTGAATTATTTCGAGAGCGTGAATGTTGAGTTTTGTGATCGCCCCCCCCCCTTTTTTAGATATATTTATGCTTTGGGCTTAGACCTGATTAATAGGGTTACAGATTTACATCATGTGGAGCTCGATGTAATTCGCGATGTAGAAGAGAAAGCTTTTGAAGAGAAAATGCGCATATGATAGAGACATGTCAGTTCCAATTAAGTTGATTACTTCTAGTGACTCCAAGGTAGCTGTATTCACGGACGTCGGTAAATGCTTCCACGCTTGCATGCACTGAAATGATCATGTGATTCGCTTATCCATTTTTGGCACGACGACTCTTTTATCTATACAAAGTTTTATATCGAATTCACTGCACCATTCATGGATTCTACTATAGCTCAAATTAAAGAATAGTTGGTCGCTATTGTTGTTGACCTAATAAACGAAATCGCGTAAAAAATTTAATAATTATATCGATAGTGTGAATATAATAGAGCAATCGCTTCGATAATATGATCATAGAGATGAGAAAAAATATTGGCCCTAGTGCGCTGCCCTGGGCACTCCTGATGTTACTGGTAATAGATTAGAGAAACGATCGCCAATGCAAGCAGCTTGATTTTAGTTAGATATTGCCGCGAAACCTTCAAAACCGTATTTGTTGTTTTTTTAACAGCCATCCGCATGCGGCATTTTCACTGTGATTCTGGCACGCGTATAAATTGTATCCCGTATTCGTTCATGCTCGTTGTCGCGATACGACGCGTTATCATTTTCGTTGTCGCGAAAGATGCGCCGAAATCTATCTCGAAGATTCCGATCACTTGCGTATGTTTCCACAATGTTCCAGGGTGCACTAGTAGCAGTTTGCGACGTCATCTAGATTGTTCTGAGCAGCCTTTAAATTGAGCGTTGACAACTGTGACGGGCATTCTTTGTTCGACGATCGACGAGCACGTTTGGTGCTAACGCCGCCGCCGAGTTGCTTAGTTCTTTTGCGGGCGCAAGTCAGCCCAATAAAGAACTTCTTCAGTGCAATCATCGACCCTTCATTTGTGTCATCGACCTTGTCACCACTACGTGGCATCTGATGGAGGTGCTGCCTTTGATCCTTCAAGCGAAGATCCCAGCCTTGTTCCTGTTACCCTGGAGGAACAGCCAACAGGCCACCGAACCGGTCGCCGGCTTCAAGGGCTCCAACCGGAACACGGTCTGCTGCTGCACCCCATTCGATCTCGGAAATCATCGACGCTGACAATGGCCCAGCCTACGGCACCGGTTGTTTTCGTTCAACCCCGTGAGCCCCCTGCTTCCATGGACGACCAGACGAAGATGCAGAAGACTGGATGGATTTTTTCTACCGTGTGGCAGAATTCAATGACTGGAACGACGCCGCGAACCTCAGGCAAGTCTACTTTGTTCTTCAAGGACATGCCCGAGTTTGGTTCGAAAATCATGAGGCAGCTATAAAGGATTGGGAGATTTTCAAGGAAGCGTTTTTGACTGTCTTTTCAAGCGTCATCCGAAAGGAAAGAGCCCAGGCTATCCTTCAGTCAAGACTTCAACTTCCTAACGAGCCTGTCCTGGCGTACGGTGAGGAGATGAAGCGCCTCTTTCGCCGCGCCGACCCTAACATGGCCGAAGGTGAGAGAGTCAAATTTTTAAGGCGAGACGTTAAAGAATCGCTTTTTGCAAGTCTTGTCAGAAATACGCCAAAAACCTTGGCGGAATTTGAAACGGAAGAAGCGTCTGCCATCGAGAAGACGTTGGACACCCGAATGCGCCACTACGAGCGACCACTTCAGCCGGACTACTCAAGCCACTACCCCAGTGCATCTGCAAGCGGGGAGAACCTTCGGGACCTCATTCGGGAGATCGTGCAAGAGAAGCTCCGCCGATTGATGCCATCCTCGCAACAACCCCAGGTGGCGACGCTTGCGGACGTCGTCCGTGAAGAAATCCACCAGGCGCTGGGCGTTCCTCAAGGGACGGCTGCGACTGCTCCAGCACAAGAGGCAACAGCGATGAACTACTCTGCTGTATTACGTCTCGCTGCGCCCCGACGTGAGGACTTTCCGAGCCCTTTCCGCTACCGTCCTGTTCCTAAAAACCGCCCCTTGGCCCCCGCCCGCCAAGCCTACCAACGGCCCCCAAGCCCCAGAAAGTGCGATGCCTGGAGGACAGCAAACAACTGACCGCTCTGCTTCCATTGTGGTAAGGCAGGACACATCCTCCGTCACTGCCCGTACAGGCGGAACGGCCTCTGTGGTTTCGCTGTCGACGCCCCACGTCCCCGACCTGGCGAGCGACCACAGGAAATCAACGACTTCCTGCGCAGCGGAGAGCACTCGTCGCCAAGGCGTCTATCACGCTCCGCATTGCCGTACAATGCCCGATATGCGTCACCGGGCCGCAGTTACGTGCAAGGATGGTACTCCTAGCCCCTGTAGGAGAAACTAAAGGCAACACCCTTTGGAGGTGAGATTGCTCAACGGCGAAAAGACGAAGATCCTCCGCCCACGACGACCACTAACGACGACGCAGCTATTTCATTGCCGCTCCACACGACATCGACGACAACACGACCAGAGTGCAAGCCGACACCGCCGCCCAGCGAAATAACAACGGTATGCCCCGGCCATGAAGTGAAGAAACGACGGAGCCGAGAACGGACACCAAGGCCTACGTGCAATGCGAGGACGCGAACAAGTGACCTTGAAATTGATATCGACGGTCGCAGAGTCACTGCCCTTGTAGACACCGGAGCTGACTATTCAGTCGTCAGTGGACCATTAGCCTCCCATCTCAGGAACGTTACAACCGCTTGGGATGGCCCGCTGATTCGCACCGCAGGTGGCAACCTGATTGCTCCATCGGGACGATGTACTACAAGAACAACCGTAAATGGGCGTGCTTACCCCACCAGCTTTGTGGTCTTGTAGCCGTGTTCCCGCGACGTGATTTTAGGTATCGACTTCCTAAATGAAAATAGGGCTATTATCGACCTCCGATCCAAGCTCATCAAGCTTTCTGCAGACAGAGCCATACCTGCTACGACGACTTCGACGCAACACGTCGCTCTAAACTTCCTCGACGGAGAATTGACCATCCCGCCCCGATCAAGCATCCCCGTCAGCGCAGGCAGCGCAGACATCGAAACCGCTGAAGGCATCGTCGAAGGAAATATCCAATTGCTCTTGGAAAGAGGTGTCGGCATCGCAAGAGGCATCGCGAAATTCCGGAGAGGACAAGCCTAGGTGCTGGTAACAAACTTCACTGAAGAATACCGGCATCTCAACAAGGGCACGACCATCGCTTTTCTCGACGAATTAGCGGACCTCAAAGACGTATTTGCCATCCACGACCACCACTGGAAGACACACCGGACCTATTCCATCAGCCCACATTTGACATCAACCCACAGCAGGAAAGACCAGATTCTCAGCCTTCTTCGAAGCTACGCGGAGTGCTTCTCGTCATCATCGGAGGTACGACAAACACCACTGGCCAAGCACCGCATTATAACGGACGAACGCGACTGACCTCTGCGCCAAAGCCCTTATCGTGTATCGCCGCGAGAACGGCAGGCCATTCGCGATTAAGTTGAGGAACTGCTGCGTGATGACGTAATACAGCCATCGAACAGCCCCTGGGCGGCACCAGTCGTTTTGGTCAAGAAGAAAGACGGCACACTTCGCTTCTGCGTTGATTACCGCCGCTTGAATAGCATTACTAAGAAGGATGTCCATCCGCTTCCCCGCATCGACGACACTCTCGACCGGCTCAGCAATGCAAGGTACTTCTCATCTGTGGACCTGAAGAGCGGATATTGGCAAATTGAGGTCGACAAAAGAGATCGCGAGAAGACCGCATTCATCACACCAGACGGCCTTTTTGAGTTCAAGGTGATGCCATTTGGCCTCTGCTCCGCACCAGCCACATTTCAACGAGTAATGGACACAGTCCTGTCAGGATTGAAGTGGCAAATTTGTTTGGTATATATGGACGACGTTGTTGTCTTATCGTCAAACTTTGAAGACCACCAAAACGACTACAGACAGTGTTTGAAGCCATTAAGTTATCGGGGCTAACGCTAAAACCAAAGGAGTGTCACTTGGCCTACGAAGAACTGCGGTTCCTTGGTCACATCGTTAGCAAGGATGGTATTCGCCCAGACCCGGAGAAAACAGCTGCAATCGCACAATTCCGAACGCCTGGCGACAAGAAAGCTGTGCGCTTATTATCGACGATTTGTCAAACTTTTCGCGCATCGCCGAACCGTTGACACAGCTCACGAAGGCTGACGTACCTTTCAAATGGGAAGTGCCGCAAGGAGAAGCCTTTGACGAACTCAAGCGCCGCCTGCAGTGTCCTCCTGTACTTGGCCACTTTGATGAAAACGCCGAGACCGAAATTCAAATTGACGCGAGCAGTGTGGGCCTAGGAGCCGTTCTCGTCCAGAAGAGTGCCGGACTGGAGAAGTGATCGCCTACGCTAGCAGGTCCCTCACAAAAGCCGAAGTCAATTACTCGACGACCGAGGAGTGCCTCGCGATAATCTGGGCCACTTCTAAGTTTCGTCCATACCTATACGGCCGACCATTCAAGGTGGTAAGCGACCATCACGCGCTCTGCTGGCTGGCTAATTTGCAAGATCCCTCTGGCCGCCTTGCCAGATGGAGCCCACGACTTCAAGAATTTGACATGACTGTAGTCGATAAGTCGGGCCGGAAGCATTCCGACGCAGACTGCTTTACCCGCGCTCCCATCGACGCTCCCCCGAGGGACGATGACGACGACGCCTTTTTGGGACCGGTGAGCGCCAGCAGTTTCGCAGAACAACAGCCATCAGACCGTGAGCTCAAAGCGCTAGCCGATTACTTAGAAGGAAAGACCGCTTCCCCTCCTGGTGTGTTCAGGCGGCAATTATCTTCGTTTGCGTCAAGCAATGGCCTCCTCGTGAAGAAGAACGTCGCCCCCAACAGGACTGCGCAACTCCTTGTAGTGCCTAAATACCTCCGGCAGAAAAGTCTGCAGGCGTTGCACGATGAGCCCACAGCAGGCCATCTCGGATTTTCACGCACGTTGCGTCGAATACAGGAGTACAACTGGCCTCGACTGCCTGCCGAAGTTGCCCACTACGTGAAGACGTGTCGTGAGTGCCAACGACGCAAGACGCCGCCGATCAGACCAGCAGGACTACTAAACCCGATTCCGCCCCCATCCTGCCCTTTCAACAAATTGGGATGGATCTCCTCGGCCGCTTTCCATCTTCGTCTATGGGTAACAAGTCGATCATCGTGGCCACTGACTACCTTTCCCGTTACGCCGAAGCAAGAGCACTACCAAATGGTACCGCGGCAGAAGTCGCCAAATTTTTTGTCGAACAAATTCTCTTGCGACACGGCGCCCCAGAAGTGCTCATCACGGACAGGGGAACGGCGTTTACGGCAGAGTTGACGCAAGCCATCCAGGAATACAGTCACACAAGCCATCGACGAACAACTGCGTACCATCCCCAGACCCATGGCCTTACGGAGCGCCTGAACAAAACGATAGCGGACATGATCGCCATGTACGTCGACGCTGAACACAAGACCTGGGACGCCATCTTGCCGTATGTGATCTTCGCGTATAACCCGGCAGTCCAGAAGACGACCAGAGCGACCCCGTTCAAGCTTGTGTATGGCAGGGAGGCCACGACGACGCTCGACGCAATGCTGCCGCACGTAACCAACGAGGACAACCTTGACGTCGCCGCCTACCTGCAGCGTGCAGAGGAAGCCCGACGACTCGCACGGCTGCGTATTAAAGACCAACAGCGCAGCGACAGCCGACGATACAACTTACGACGACGCCACGCAGAATACAATCTAGGAGATCAAGTGTGAGTGTGGACGCCAATTCGCCGTGGCGGACTAAGTGAAAAGTTGTTGCGTCGATACTTTGGACCGTACAAAATCATTCGCCGCGTCGGACCACTGGACTATGAAGTCATTCCCGACGGAACGTCAGCATCGCAACGGCGACGTGCACGCCCAGAGATTGTACATATTGAACGAGTGAAGCCATATTACGCGCGTTAAAGAATCTGTGGTGTTTAAACTTTGCAGTGTTTATGTTTAAGTTTCTTTGTTTTGGAACATCGAGGCGATGTTTTTTTAAGGGGGTAGTAATGCCGCGAAACCTTCAAAACCGTATTTGTTGTTTTTTAACCGCCGCCGGCATACAGGCTTATCACTCTGATTCTGGACCGCGTATCAGTTCCGTAATCTTTTTTTGTTAATGCTCGATGTCGCGAGTCACACCTTTCTCAGTTTTGTTGTAGCGCAAGATGCACTGAGATCTGTCTCGAAGGTTCCGGCCACTCGGGTGTCTTTCCACAATGTTCCAGCTCGTGCTGGTAGCTGTTTGCGACGTTATCTAGATTGTTCTGTGCAGCCTTTAAATTGAGCGTTGACGAGTTTGATGAGCATTCTTTGTTCGACGAACGATGCGCGCGTTTGTTGCTATCGCCGCCGCCGAGTTGCTTAGTTCTTTGGCGGGCGCAAGTCAGCCCAAATAAAGAGTTTCTTTAGTGCAATCATCGACCCCTTCATTTGTGTCGTCGACCTCGACACCACTACGTGACAATACGTGCAGCAGCAGCAGTCTCAAGATAGCGTGCGCTCCGTTGTTGCCGCCTGTGATTAGGCGGGAGGGAGGTGACGTCGGCATTAGTCTTTTCTGAATCCTCTAGGCTGCCAGCGCTGCACATAAAGCATTCTTCCAAATAGGGTGAACACGTTAGCGCCGGTGCAATCTCTTGGAGCGCTACTGCGGCGACTATACCGTGAAGTTAGGTGGATTGGCAGGTCATAGGAAGGTCATAGGTTTGCAAAGAGCTAACTTCACCAAGAAGCAAATAAGTCTGGCGCAAGCAAGCAGTTGTCTATACGGGAACGAATGTGAAGTGTCAGCAGATGCTCGTGTTGGAAACGTTCTATGGTGAATATATATCTCTCCAAACTGGATTCTGGGATGAAACATTTTTTTGTTTCCAGGCAAACAATATAAATAATTTTTCTATGTATTTTTTCCTATGAACGTTAGTGGAAATTCGATCGCCAGCATGTGCCCCTACCGCTTCTGTGTGCTCCGCGAATCCATCTGTAATGAACAGGCAGAAATTTTTACGCTCCTTTTGGATGCAGAATACTGGTGCTTGAACGCGTCAGTGAAGTGAACTACCAAATAGCACGTATAACAGCAAGTGGTCGTCGTTCAGTCAGAACTGAAGCTGCCCATGTCGCCCGGATGAAGCCGTGTCACTCTCGTGGAAACGAATAACTACCTCGCCCGGGGGGCTTCGTCTGCCCAGGGGGA
Source organism: Amblyomma maculatum (assembly GCA_023969395.1). NCBI lineage: Eukaryota > Metazoa > Arthropoda > Arachnida > Ixodida > Ixodidae > Amblyomma > Amblyomma maculatum. The sequence continues at coordinate 8,331 of JAJIZL010099910.1, read as the reverse complement.
AAATGTAACAGTACTGAAGAAGATGCAGTTTAGAAGACAAGTGAAGGAGAAAGACGTTGAAAAAGGACTCTCGGGCCGGACGCGCTGCCGTTGACCAGCGTAGCTCCCTACCCTATCGTCTTGTAGTTCAGCGCTCCGACGTCTTACCCCCTTCGTAACAATATAATCCGCACCACTTTATTGCCGATGCTTGCTGGTTCGTTTCATAACAAACCCGTGGACAAAAGGTTCGCTAGGCTTCGCGACGATATACGCAGAGATGAGCGACAAACAGAAGCTTTTTGTTTCTTGATTTGATGACGTTATTATTGATAATTCAATACTCATGGAAATATCTAAACGTTCGGCAGCAACCTGCAAAATTGCAAGAGATGCATGTGGTCCACTTGCGGCAAGCAGAACAAATAGTGCCCTTAAATATGAATAACATCTTTCGGTTTCTTTGAGAAATCATTTGATTGATGGTCGAGCGCAGTATAAAGTGAGATTAGTTGTTAAATATACTGTATTTTGCTATATTTGTGTGCAGCTATTAAGCAGGAATTAACATAAAAATTGCGTAGCTGAAGAGCCTGCTCCAAGTCCTGCGCGACCCCCTCTGACAGGTTACAAAACAGTGAAGAGAAGCAGAAAAGGAGCAGAAAACGTTCTCCCAGGCATTGTACCGGCTTCTGGGGTAATTGCTATGGTGCCAAACCCCAGGACGAAGACATCACAAGGACCAGATGGAATGCTGAACAATTTGGTTCGTCTCTATGCTGACGCAATTTCATGATTTCTAATTGTAATTTTAATGCATCGATATCATAGCGCAGCCTTCTTTTGACTGGAGAGCAGCATGCGTTGTGCGGTGTTTAAAAAGGAGACGCACTGATGGTATACAGCTACCGTCTGTTGTTCCATTACTTCATGTTGCTTTAATCTAATTGAAAAAAAAGTACACCATTGAAACGACTACATTTCTAAGCGGATATAACACACTTTCTTCGTTTCTTCATGGTTTCAGGAAGGAGATTTCTACTATAAATCAGCTGACCTGTGTTATTCGTAGCTTTTCAAGTATGGCCAGATTGATGTTATGTTTTGAGATCTTTGTAAAACATTTCACCAAGTTTCGCACCGTAATCTAATGCATAAATATTCATCTTATGATCTGGTTATCTTAATAAATAGCTGGATGTCATCATACATATTGTCACGTAGGGGTGTCAAGGTCGATGACACAAATTAAGGGTCGATGATTGCACTGAAGAAACTCTTTATTGGGCTGACCGCCCGCGAAAGAACTAAGCAACTCGGCGGCGGCATTAGCAACAAACGTGCTCGTCGATCGTCGAACAAAGAATACCCGTCACACTTGTCAACGCTCAATTTAAAGGCTGCTCACAACAATCTAGATGACGTCGCAAACTGCTACTAGTGCACCCTGGAACATTGTGGAAACATACGCAAGTGATCGGAATCTTCGAGATAGATCTCGGCGCATCTTTCGCGACAAAGAAAATGATAACGCGTCGTATCGCGACAACGAGCATGAACGAACACGGGATGCTCCCCTGGGTTCACATTGCCGACTGCTTTATAGTGCTAGCAACCTAGAGCAAAATTTGTGCCTAAAATTCTGACTCTTCACCCACTGAAAATTTTCAAATATGTAAAATAAATCGATGAGTTGAAGTTTGATATGTGATAAAAGTATTAAGCGGCAGAGTGTATGCCAACCTGGCTAGGCTCGACACAGGTATAAATAATAATGATGCCTGTGAGGAGAAGACAAGCTGAAAACAACGAAGTGCCTCGTCTCTCTCTTGGATCGAATGTTCTTGGACAAAGCCCACACCGAATATCTGTATTAAAGGCTCTATTGTTTTTACAGGCCTTTTCGCTAACGTGACATCTGGTGGAGATGCTGTTTAGACCTATCATGTACGGGGTGCCGCCTTCAAGTCCCGACTCCAGCCCAGGTCGAACTCCTAGGGCAGTCATGCCTTTTCACCGGACCAGTAGGCGTTTCCATGGCCTGTATCCCGCATTCGGCCCACTTTCTAAAACACGGTTGACAAGAACAGGCACTGTAACTATGAACCCATGAGCGGTAGCTGCATGAGAGGATGCCGACACTCTCCTGTTCCACTCGGCCAGCACTCCATGCCAGCGCGCGCATGTGCTGGGATGCCACTACCCTCCTCCCTCTCTTTGTAGCGAGCACAGCGGCGGAACATCTATGAACGGGGCAGCTCGTTGCCAGGGGCAGCGCATGCGCAATAGAGACTTGTGTCACGTGACTCACCACGCTGTGGAGGAACCATTGGTCGGGGCGCCGTCGCACTCGGCTCCGGCTTAACCGGTTGTCGTTGTAACGGCGCATGCGCAGTAGCGTTATTTGGATACACCGGAGAGCTGCGAAAACCTCGCCCAGTGTAGCTCAGCTTCTAGCTATGCTAGGCTTTCGTTGCAAAACATTGCGACAGCTTGGGATTACCCATATATATATATACCACTTGACACACTTGATTGCACCAAGACGTACTTCCACAGCGCGAGCTCCGGTGAAAACACGAACCCACCTGGCAATGTTTCTTTTCCTAGCTGATTGCTCAAGGGACGTTTTAATGGGTATGGACATCCTGACAGAAACAGACGTAATCATCGATCGACAATCCCAGTTCGTCCAGTTTTCAACACAGAATATGCTGGAAGCGAACAACGTTTTTGCCGGCACCGTTGCACATTCCCGATGAGAACTTTATGTGCTTCCTCGCGCGAGTAAAATGTTGACTTCGGCGCAGACACCCTTCGGAAAGCCGAAGGTTTCGTCGAGAGTAAATCGCCTTTGCTTGTAGACCATGTCATTACTTTAGCTCGGGCTGTTGTCTTTCTCGAAGATGGCAAAATAGATTTCCCACCAACTTAAGCAATGAACGCCAGTATCTAAATAGCGAACAACCATTGCTCATGTTGATGTCATCGCTAAAACTAGGTACGCGAAAAGTTTAATTGAGATTGTCGAACCGGACAAGTGGAACTCGCCGACATCAACTACGACGTCAGCCCGGCACTGCCACCGAAGAAGGACATCCTGACGCACCTTCTGAATCGCTACAAAGCCATATTTGCATCGTTGCCGTGGTTCTACCGAAGGCACATTGTCGAACATCGTATTGTTACTGACAACGCAGTAAAACCACTACAACAGTCTCCATCATGTTTTGTATAAAGAACGTACCGAAGTTTCCAACTAAGGTGAGAAAATGCTTCATCACGACGTTATTCGACCATCCCAGAGGCCCTGGGTTGCACCTGTCGTCCTTGAAAAGAAAGAAGACAAAAGATTACAGTTTGGTGTGAATACCAGCGATTGAAAAATGTTACTAAAAGGATTTTTACCCCCTTCCCAGAATCGATGATGCGCCACATCGTCCATGCTTCATCAGGTATTTCTTCTTCATGAATCTGAATTTTGGGTAGTGGCAAATGGAGGTGGAAAAGAAAGATCGCGAGAACACTGCACTTATCACTCCACACATGTTGTAGAAGTTTCAAGTAATCAAGTCATGCTGTTTGCCATTTTCTCCTTTACAAGGGACTTTCAAAACCTTTTATGGATACCATCTTAGGAGACATGAAATACCGCACTTCTCTCACTTACCTGGACAATGTGGTCGTCTTCGCCCCAAATTTTGCAGAAGACCTATTTGAACTCGAGGCAGTACTGCAAGCTATAAAATCTTCCGGTCTCACTTTACAAGTCGACAAATGTCACTTCGCGTACCCTGAATTGAATTTTAAGGCCACGTCGTCAACAACGAAGGGGCCTCCCCATTCATGTAAAAACCGACTGCATCGCAACTTTTACAACGCCACGAAACTAGAGACAAGTTCTGCGCTTCCTTGATTTATGTGCCTGTACTACCGTTATTTTATCTCAAATTCCAAACTGGATTCCAAGGGGAGGAAAGCGTAGCAGGAGGCGGCAGAAAGTTAGGTGGGCGGATGAGGTTAAGAAGTTCGCAGGGGTCAAGTGGAAGCAGCGAGCACTAGACCGGGTTAAATGGAGAAATATGGGAGAGGCCTTCGCCCTGCAGTGGGTATAGTCAGGCGGATGATGATGAACTTTTTCGAAATTGCCGCGCCCCTTACTTATCTTACCAAGGCAGATGTACCAATCCAATGAAAAACACAGCAGCAGCAGAAGGCATTTGAGAAGGCAGCAGGAGAACTTCCAAAACCTCATTCTGGCACCCCCATTCTGGCGCACTTTGATTAAAACTCTGATACGGAGGTACACACCGATTCATGCAATAAAATGGCTCATTGTCAGGAACTACAAATTCTCACTAAACTCAAAACACGGTATTCCAAAAACCCGATAAAGTAAGCTCCGGATCCGCAATAAGTGGTTTTAGTATGTTAGCCCTCCTACCTTGTTTTCTTTTCTCTATCTATATGCTGGTGCTGTATTCTTTGCATTTAAAATATGAGCTATTATTCTTCCCAAACCATTAACTTGTCAGAATGTTGGATGTAGAGTAATTTCAACATTATATGTAATTATTTTGTCAACGCTTTGCGGCCCTTACCCCTAAGCGCGCAGGTCCAGACTCTACGGCTTTCTTTGGATCACTTGGGTAATTCAGTAAAAATTCAACACGAACATATGCGGAAATCTGTCAGGTTGGTTCCAGAAATAAAATTTTAGAAAGGACTAACACCTACTAAAACTTTTAAATAAGCCCATAATATTACTCAACTACTCAGAAATGCTTTGGGATATTCCTTTCTGTGTCCTGCAAACTGCACTAGAGCGTTACACGCGCTCGCGAGCACCTTAAAGTCCATAACCAACCCAGCCCTGGGTGCGGGTTCGGTCTTTTCGAAAGCCCCGTGCCGAACGCCCAGGCCAGGACATATTAATTCGAAAGCACGAATACATACACCGCCACCGACCGAGAATCTCGTCTGATGAAGTTTTTGCCATCCGTTTGATTGGCTCAACTGATTCCTCAGGTTACGATCCCGTGACCTCGCGCTGGTAATTGAAACTAATGCTCGTATAGCTGCTCCAACGAGCGAGTCTCCTCAGCAGAAGTTTCATGTGAAACTGCAGGTGAAATCCTGGAAGTCTGAAAGAAATATGCCTAGAGTTTTTGTCACTATGTATCACATGCGCACCTAATAAATATTAATGAAAACGAACAATTTGGCCCTTTTGTGTGTATGTACACTTTCAGGATGCTGTATATATATTATTACCTGTATGTAAAATACCTGCACAAAAGCAAACTCAAAACAGTGTTTGGCACATGATGGCCTTAACGGAATCTGCGCCGTAGCACTCATCAAATAAAAAAATAGCCACCAAAAAAAAACTCTCAACGATAACAGGATTGCCTGGATGCCGATGATGCAAAGCCAGTGGACAAACTTGGGTGGGCTGTGTTGGGCAGCCGATGAGCCTAGCTGGACAGCAGTTCTTAAAGGCTGTTACTAAGGTTGGTTGCAAATATTGGATAGCCAGTGACAGTGGCTGGGTGTACGTTGTATAGTTGCACTCTGTGTGCTTGGGTGGATGGTATTGGATAGCCGTTGACTGAGGCTGTACGTCAATATAAGCTAGTCTGTCATTGGTGGCCTTTGTAGGAAATCCAGTCTAGTAGATTGGATGAAGTCTTGGCATGGGTAGTGCCCCAAATGAACGCCATTAATAGTCTCAATATTGACGCCGAGTTTTCCCAATATTGGGCTGATGACGGCCCATTGACGATGGGATACTTGGGACACAGCCGTAATAATTAAAGACGTGGTTTTCGCACGATCTCAGTAGCCGGAAGTCTCACTGGTAGCAGAAAAGTGAAAAAAAAAAAATGGTTCTGCTGGAATGCTACCGGGGCAAATAACTGCTTAAAATAAAAGCAGATGCCATTTTCACGGCTAAATGGCTCCACCACAGCGATTATCACCGCGTTCGCGTTTACCTTGCAAACTCCACGAATTCCATAGTACCGTGTGCCCTGGCAAACTTCGCTGTCGGCTATCGGGCCCCTACCCGGAAGATGTAGGCACGTATTAGCCTTCTCCACGCGGCACTCGGAAAACGCAATACATCTGGGTAGTACCTGCATGTATTTCTATAATACCGTGTGTTTACTTCACAAAACATTCGTATTCATTGTATAGTGCAAGAAACGTTGTCCACAAAGTCGGATTGAAGGCCGCATAATTACCATTGCTGCTGCCCTTCGTGCATGGTGCTTCACGTGCGTGCAAAGACATTTCTTTTGTAGTGTGCAGTTTTTCAGTTATTTGAGACTGAATTCTCTTTACAGAAAACAAACTAATGCGCCGTCACCTGAACAGAGATTGGTGGATTATATTAAGTCAGCTCATACAGCGACTGAAGGCGTGCTGACGGCATCGAGTGCTCGAATTAAGTCCTGCGAGGAGTCTTTTACGCTGTATATTTTTGCCTGCGAATAAAGGGCTTTGAATACGGGAGCAGCGTAAAATCTCCGAGAGTGCAATTTCGGTGCGCGCAAAAAGCCTTATCCTGGTGAGAGGCTTTTTTCTTTGTCTTTTTCTTCGTGCAAAGTGTCTGTGAATCTTAGGGTAAATTTAATAGCTCTTGGGTGATAGCAACGAAACACTGAGATAATCCTTTAAGCCGTTTTATATTGGCTCTATTGCCACCTCACATAGTGTTATTTAAACTGCTCCGCTCTATAGAGAGCGGGTTTCCGCAGAGAAAACCTTTTGCAAGAACATACTGCATTCAACCTTCTTCGATGCGCCGGCTCGGTTTTATCAGATGCTGGTGTAAAAGCAGATTACCGCAACAAAATTATATGCTATAAATATAGAAAACAAAAGGTTATGGGTCTTGTCTACTTGCGAAGAAAACGCTTATACAGCTAAAACATATATCACTGTGAAACCTCATACAGCTCGGCTCAATAGTGTTGCAGAAATGAAGGAATTTGTCAACGAGCAATACACGCACCATAATCATTCATTTGTACGCAGCAATTGAATAGTAGCTTTTTCCAACTTTCGTTCCACATAAAATAATTTCCTCTCCGGCTGTTTTTCTATAACAACTGCCACTAAAGTGCTGCCTCTCAGGTTTCCTTACTTTTATTCGAATACTCCATACTGTTCGCACTGCATTTCCCATGTGTAGGGCGCTTGACAGGCGCACTATGTATAAAAAAGCGGTAGGCTGCTACAACTGCTAGGCTTCGAGCTATGGCTGTAAAAAGTGATATTCCACTCAGGAGCTTTGCTTGTTTTTTGTTATTTGGCTATCCCTGTCGGACCTATCGATTCCTTTTCTCGAGGCCTATGTCATAGCACACTCATAGTCTTTCGATTAGGACATGTGCTTCTCATAAAGAGGAGCGGTGCCTGGGAGGCCTTCAGCGCAGACGATCGCCGTGGCCAGGGAACTAAAATCTTAATTTCACTCAATGGGCTTCCATCTAGATGCTCCAGCGTACGGCACAGACACCGCCTTTCCTCACGGTATATCGGGCACTTAATATACAGTGAGGAAAGGAGAGCAGTATGCGATTAAGGTAACTTGGCGGCCACAATGGAGCCTCTCTTGTATGATACATGTGTGTTGTCACATAAAACACATAGAACCAAATTAAAAACAAACTCAGAGCACAGTGTATGTACGAGTCTCTTTTCGGTTTTATTTTTAATGTTTACATAGTCATCCACCGTCGCAAAAGCAAGAGAGATTGCTTTTTATAAACGAATGTTTATAAAACTGTCAACGTGCCTAGTACCTGTAGGTTTGTGTTTACTGGTCCCTTCTTTCCGAAAAACGCTGGCTATAGTAGTGCGCAGCCTACTAGTGAGGCAGTGAGGGTTCTCTCAATAAGTGCTTTTTGTTGCCGCCAGTCTTGCGCAAATTGCAGCAAGATGGTTCGTTCCAGTAGATAACGACAAAGGTAAAATCGGCCTCCGTACAAAGAAGGCCAGTGACACGGAAGAACAAATGATGGCTGTAGCGAGAAATATTGACTGTGCGGACAAAGATGCGGTTGTGTAACGGTGGTACTAAGGTCGTTTTTCTGCATGGTAAGAAATAGAACGAAGAACTGGGAGCAAATGTCCCGTGTGCTGCCTTTGTTCCGACGTGTCCCCAATCGGAGCAGCGTTGCTTTGTCAATTTTCCCGATTCTGTGTGCTCTGCAATAAGCATTACAACACGCGATTAATTCCGCTCTACCGCACGACCCTCAATATATTTATTAGTTTGTCGAGGGAAGCTTCGTTGTTTTTTTTCACACTGCTGTTTTTGAGCTGCTAAGACAGGAAGTAACA
>JAJIZL010099908.1:0-12928 GCA_023969395.1 Amblyomma maculatum | reverse complement strand
CTCACCGGGAAATCTGGCAGCTCACTGCGCCAGATGCCAAAAAGAATGCACACCTAACTATCGGCAGACAGCAATACTGCTCAGTTCAAGGGAGAAGCTAATCAGAGAACTGTGGGAAGCATACTGCATACAATCAGGAAAAGAAGGGCCATGTGTAAGCGTACCTTCTATCGAGCTTTCTAATCAAGAAAAAGAATTTTTGGAAATATAATAACAAGCAGCCAAGTCAGAAGGATAAGGCATGTTCTTTAATGCTGGACAGAACGTTAAAAGATATGTTGCCTTGACGATGTGATCGCGGAATTTTTGTTTTATGTTTTAATTTTGTTTCTTGTTTTGACAATGCCTATACATACATGCACTCAGAAATAAACCTGCAGTTGATAGTTTGCGCACATCTGTTCTGTGTCGTCTCCGATTGTGTCCCAGTTCCTACGTAAGCTCAACAATGCACAGGAATAACAACCACCAACTAGCCCAATTTGAAACTCTCCTAAAGGTGGAGAGTTCAGCCAGCAGCAATATGACCCTAGCGTGCTGCTCCACACTAGAGAAGGGAGAAAAGGGAAATAAAATGAGAATGAGGATACAAATGGTGGATGACAATGTTGTAGTGCAGTGAATTGGTTCGAGTTATAGAGAAGACCACGCACACAGTGGATCGCACTTGTCTCGCATAGTCGACATATAACACATGAAGTGCATGTTCTCCACATGCACCAGTTGTCATTGCACACACTTTCACTCTCATATTCTGGTCCAAATGCATACACAGGCTCGCCACGCACTGATTCTGAAAAAGCTCAAACTAGACAAAAACATGATTGATCGAACTGTAAGCAGCTGTATAGCATGCGAAGCACAGCACTAACAATTTGTGGTGTGTCACATATGGAATGGTTTGACTGTTAAATTGGCAGGGTACCATGCCATCAACTAATGTCTAAAAGCTGAGATGATGGCTTTGGTTGGAAGTAATCTAAGCCCTTGGCGATGCAAGTACACAAACGTAATCCAAATGCATTGTTCTTGAATGGCTGCTTTCCAAATTGTTGATATTTAAATTAAAGTAGTGTGGTGCTGTATGTTTTTCTGAAAAAATCTTGCTGTGCAGCTAACTTCATTGCAACATCTGATTGAAGCTGGAACACCTGCAGCAGTACCACACAGCAAGACAAAAGTGTCCACGCAGATTGCAGAACTTTTGTAGACATGGAAAACAATAAAGTATGATTCATACTTATGAAACCTTTGCCTTTGTCTTCATTTTGATAGTGTGGCCCTAGGCAGCTGCTGCACCAAGATTTTCATAGGTCAACAGGCCCACCAGAACCAATGCACCCAACCGACCTTCTGCAGGGAGACCCAGCCGCTACCGATTCCAGTGGCTATGGGGAATGTGTTTATAAACCAGTACTACTGGAACTAGTAGGATCCCCGCAAGAAACCAGTAGGAAATTTTTACCTTGGATAAACAATTATCTTCTTTGGCACTTTTCTGCAATTGCTCTGATCCCTAAAAAGATGTTGGCTACATATCTACAGAATATCATTTAATATCTCATCAAGAGATGTGTGGGCATATGTGAGTATTCGGTACATGTCCACTTTCTACTCTCTTCAACGTGGACATTATAATGTATACTATAATGATATATTATTAACATTTGCGGCAGATATTCACTAGATGTTCACTCAGTATAAGTTCTTTGGCTAACATTTTTTTTTCTGTAAACTGATTTTACGAACGTTTACAAGGGAAAGTTATCAGATTGACGGCATGTGACTAGCACTTTGTGTCATCATTTCTACAATTAGTCATTTAGCTTCGAGGTGATGACTTCCTTCAAAAGTCTCTTCTCTCGCGCTTGCCAGCTAACTGCATTGGTCTGCATGGAAACTATCGTCTAATATATTGCGCTCGTGTACTTTCGACTCCAGCATAAGCGAGAAATGTAGCTCCACTTTTTATTAAATTGACTGAAATTCAACCCACATATAGCACTAGCCGAGTATAAATTATTTGACAATGATTGAAATATACTGCTATGAGCAATACTGGCTGATCGGCAAAGTACGTATCTTTCTCCATCCTTTTGAACCTTTTGCACAATCCAAGACTTGTTGGTTTCGACGCTGTAGGCTTCCAGCCATTCGTTGACGGCTGCCTCGTTTGTCAGGTTCGCGCGATACACTGATCCGAGCCCTTTTGACGCGAGCTCATCTTTTACGAGCTCGAGCGGCTCTGGGAGCTCGTCCATCATCTCTAGTTATCCGCAATTGACACACAAGTTCGCCAAGCACAAAATCACCCTGGTTAGCGCAGCGCGCAACGGATGAGCCAAGTGCACGTGCGTACAACCCAGAAGCACCGGACGAAATGCGTGGAGCTATGCGGATGGGGAGAAATGCGAACTTCGGTGTGTAGCCGAGCCGAGCGACGATTCCAGAAAATACCAGAACCAGAACAGCCGCGCAAGTGACCACTGGACTGAAATTTACGTAACACGTGACCGGTAACCGACCGACGTTTACAGAACACCAGAGTAAAATGCCCGCGCAGTGGTCACTGGACCGAAATTAACGTGATCGCGTGACCGAACTTTTAGCCGACGGCAATTCGCGTTATTTTTACGTGAACTTCAGCCGACAGCCGTGCGAAAATACGGGCGCTGCGCGAAAACGACACCGAAACATGAGTACCTTTGACAAACACCAGCGGGAAAAAAACGTAAATGCGAGCCCTGCGTGAAACGAAACTGAAACCATGAGTAGTCTCGTCACAAGGCGCTAGGGAGAAACAGCATCGCTGCTACTCGCGGAAGTGACGTTGTGTCACGTGCTTGCGCGTCAGAGCGTCGTCCGCTCGAGTGCTCCTACGGGATATGGTTTGTCAATACGCGTCCGGGTTGGCCATGTTTTAAACGTCTTGGTGGAGAGCGCTTTACAGTAGTCGGCCTTTAGTGCCGTTCTCCATCTTACGCTCTAGAGTCTTCGTGAGCAATCAAGATACCTTGTTGGGCGAGTTGGTACTTATTCATTATTAATATAAACAGCGCGAACACGAAGACAAGGGACAAGAAACAAGAAAGCCACAGTACATGCGCTGACTCACAAGTAAGCCTAAGCCGTTTACTCCAAGGCCCAGAAAAACAAACACGAAGAAAACGAAACAGTCACGTGAAACGACCCCTGGGTTCACCTGCTGCATAAAAAATTACTTTAAAAAATCAGTTAAAAAAGACACCTCTTTGCTGAAACATAGCAAGCCATATGTTGGATGCAAGACAGGTGTTGTGTATAGGCTTCCACTCTCTTGTGGAGCCAGTTATATAGGACAAACCGGACGGTCTATTAATAAGAGACTACAGGAACACTGTAACAACTTGGAAATTGGAAAGGACAAAACGTTTCTGGTATCCCATTGCCAGTCATGTGAAATAATGAAGAAGGAGAAGAAGAAGTGCACTCCTAAGTTGGACAGTGTTATGATTTTATATCGCCACAAAGAGAAGATAACGAGAGAGATAGTGGAATCGTATTTTATTTCAACGGACAATAAGTGTGTCAGCAAGACGTCTCTTGCTCTTTCTAGCAAAGAGGTGTCTTTTTTAACTGATTTTTTAAAGTAATTTTTTATGCAGCAGGTGAACCCAGGGGTCGTTTCACGTGACTGTTTGGTTTTCTTCGTGTTTTTTTCTGGGCCTTGGAGTAAACGGCTTAGGCTTAGTTGTGAGTCAGCGCATGTACTGTGGCTTTCTTGTTTCTTGTCCCTTGTCTTCGTGTTCGCGCTGTTTATATTAATAATGAATTCGTGAGCAATGCCGGACATAGCTTGCAATCGTGGCTGGCTCAGCACACAGGTGTGTCCTTGGCCGCCATTTCCACAGTAGGAGGCGCCTGATGTTTCACAGAGCGTCTAGAAGAGGCGAAACAAGTGTAACATCCAGGGGCCTATCTGGTAATAAAATAAAATAAAATGAAATTACCGAGATCAAAGCTGGCAGGTCTAAGATGGAATGCCCACTCTTTCTGTAGAAAGAGAATCAGTCGATGGTCATGTAGAATTTGGAATAAAGGGTTAAATAATCTTTATTTTTGTACTAGCATTCTGTTTGGGAAATTCCCATTAAATATAGCTTAAACACATTGTCGCCTAGAGTTTACTGCTTTGCTATCGCCCAGCTTTCTGCTGTGCTGACTTCCTGGCGGGTTATTTAGCAGAGGTATGGCTTTTTCTGCCTGTCTTCTAATATTCGAACATCTTTAACTAGAATATATTCTTCTGCAGCTGCGATCTTGATAATAAATATAATCTCACTTCATTACTGTCAACACTGTTCTGTCTACTGGAATAATTTCACGTAACAGGTGGCGAAACCTAGTGGAGGAGGTTTTTGCAAGGCCTTGGCTCCAACGTTACTTATCCAATTCCTTCCGTTTTTTCTCGCTCTGAACGAGTTCTCACTAACATGGTGCGAGCCGGTGCAGTTCACGCACCGAACATACTGAGGTGATGGCAATGAACCAAGATCGGCTGACACACTAGCAGTGCTGACTCCATTGACCTGCAGCACTTGATCTGGATGTGTCTTGGCACGGCGAGTTGCTGTACTTGCTACACCTCTGCTCATCAAATTGAGACATATGAAAAGACGACAGCACCCAATATCGACGCAAAGTGCTAGCTAAGTTTCCTGCTTAACTTCATCTCTTAGTCTGGCGTCGTCAACCTCGCCTAACCCATCCACTTCCTCTTCATGTCTCAAATTATGATTGTTAATATAGATTTATGAATGAATGGTTTCCAGATTAAGCAGCAGTAATACGCCGTTTCGTTTTTTTTTTCAGGCATTGAATACTAGTAATCCTATTTACTTGTATTGGCAAAGTGCAATGAATCGGCACAATGGCTGGAAATGCGTATATTTATCTCAATACCAGAAGCCAGAGAACGACGTCTATTTTTTCCAACAAAATTGCAGGACTGGACAAAAAAGGTGCGTAGAAATTACGTTAAATTAAAAGTAGGCAATGTACAAACAGGCAAAATCCAGGTGCAATATTTAATGTAAGATTGTACAGCATATTCGAAGCGCTCACTCGACCTCTTCCTTCAAAACCAGCGCGGTTTGAGTATGTCGTTTCACTGCGGTACTTTGCCCAAGGTTATTTATTACTGATGTTATCCAACCAGCTATATATCTTGAACGGGCAACTGTTCCCTTATGTGGTACATGCACGCTTGCAAGATGGTTTTTGAAAACAGCATTTTACTCGGATATTTTTCTGAGGCATTTATTAGGCAGCGAAAAACGGCCAGACTTTGGTCAACTGTATGAAAGCAACGAAACATTAAGCGATTCTAAAATAAACAATTTAAGGAACTAAAAGGATTTGTTAGAATGTGAGCATCATACATCATTCACCGCACCAGCCACGCGTTTCCCGTTTTTCATTGACGTGCCCGAACTCTTACTTTGTCAGCCTGCTTGTTACCACGGTTAGCTAAAGGCTCTCAACGGCCTTATAGAGGCGCTGCTTCCGGCGCCGCCTTTTACCTCTCCGCAGCCAGCGGATGTTAACAGTGCCATCCTGCTTGGCACGCGCTGCTGAGACGTAAACAGCGGTGCCGGAAGCGGATCCTCTAGGCCTGCAGATTTCCCGAACGCATCGTCGACATCACCTGCTCTTATCATTTGCTGAGAAGTTTAGACATCCATCGTTGTATCTGAACATATATCGCATTGTAATGAACATTCTTCTGCCGATTGCATGCCTTATGCATTACCCTCGAGGTGTCTTTAAAAAAATAAAATGAAGTGAATTTATAAAAGAAATTAGCCGACGGCTACTGACACAAAGGAAAGCGTAGGAGATTTCATTCGATTTTGCAGGCGTTGAATATTATTTAGTACAATATGTTTATGCTTTGTAGCTCAGCTTCATTATAGTATTCATGCCCAAGGTGTTAGAAGCAGAATTCAACATTTCAGTCCTCAGGAGCATGTGGAATTATCTAAGATATTATTCATCTTTATTCGAGAAACAATTCACGCCATATGGATAATATGAAAAGAGGAGAATAAGAATTCAAAAATTGATTCCACAGTTCAGGCAACGGCCCTGTTTAAATATTGTCTTCTGAATTGCCTCGGGGTGCACATCACCGAGCGAACACGATTCAAACACCAGAGACGTCATCATTATAGCGACACGATCCCCGTATTGGGCTCGGCGCCTACTGCTGTAGCCGGGAAGAGGCCGTGCTCCCCAGTACATCTCCCATCCTACCCACAGGCTGCGGAGAAGGTGTCTGCTACTCCTGAAGCCTATTCCACTCTACCATTTTAGGAAGAGTGGGACGCGGAGCGATTCGTTAACCCTCCTGTGCTCAGTTAAAAAATACTGAATTAGCAGCACTATTGACGCCGTGTGTTTCTCCCGAAACAAAGCCTGTCATTGTGCCAGAAATAAGTTCTGACGTAATAAAGTTTAAAGGAATAAACATGTGCGAGCAAAAGTAAACGCAGCACACTATTGCCTTTTAACGTTTCTCACCGGGTTCATAATTAAAATGGCAGATGAGGCTTTTACAACCTGTTAATGGGCGCCAGTACACTACTTCGTGGTTAAAAAGTGTTTCTTTATATGCTATACTGAATTAGTGACTGAAAGTATAAAAAATATTCTCCGTCTACTTATTTCCCGCCTGCACATTTTTTTCGGAGCCCCTTAACCCAGAAACGCGATGTCTGCTTGTTCATGGCGGCAAAACGTATCATCCGTAGGCTCTCGCAAGCATCCGCCTTAATAACAAATTAAGCTTTTTAGTTTCAAGCTGCAAAATTTGGGATTTGCAATAGCTGTGCGCTGGTGACTGAGATGCTCATCGAGAACAATGCATTCTTTCTTTCCGAAATGTCAGCCACGGTATATTTTGCGACGCTATCATTGACCGAGGTGGAGAGGCCTAGCACCGATTTACACTTCGATATTAACCCTGCGCTCTCCCAACTGCAGCATCGCCAAGTGAACGAGCTCCTCCAGCACTATCGGCCGACCTTTTCCCATTCTTCACGTGTGGTAGAACTGATCTCGCCAAGCACCGCATTATTACGGATGATACCGTGCCACCTCTCCGACAACTCACCTTACTGAGTGCCTCCGACTGAACGCGCCGTTATCACCCGCCAAGTGAACGAGAGGCTTCGAAATGATGTTATCCAGCCCTCGCGGAGTCTGTTGAGAGCAACTATCGTTCTTATGAAGAAAAAGGATGGGACGCTGAGTTTTTGCGTGGATACCGCCGGTTAAACAAAGTTACAAAAAATGACGTCCATCCCCTGGCACGTATCGACTATACTCTGGACTGTCTCTGCTCGGCGAAATATTTCTCCTCAAAGGACGTGAAACCCGGATACTGGCCAATAGAGATTTATGAGAGGGACCGAGAGAAAATGGCGTCTATTACTCCGGATGGGCTCTACGAGTTCAAGGCTATGCCCTTTGGTCTCTACTCTGCGCCGGCTACTTTCCAACGGCTTATGGACACCGTACTTGCAGATCTCAAGTGGCAGAAATATCTCGTTTGCCTTGACGACGTTGTGGTCTTCGCTCCGACGTTTGACGAGCACCTTCGGCGCCTTGAAACTGTTTTGTAAGTCATAACATCCTCTGGACTTACTTTAAAGAACGAGAAGTGTCATTTTGCTTACACCAAGCTCAAGTTCTTGGGGCACGTCGTAAGCCAAGTTGGTGTCCTGCCAGATATTGAGAAAACGACCGCTATTGACAGCTTCCCTCCGCTCCAAGACCAGAAAGCTGTTCGACGATTTCTTAGCTTATGGGCTTACTACCGGCGGCACGTCTAAGTTTTCGCTCGACTCCCCGAGCCCCTAACACGTCTGAAGAAGACAGACACGCCTTTCACTTAGGATACATCACATATACAAGCATCCCGGGCAGCACAAACAATTTGCCCAACACTGGTATTACGTTTGCTATGCACTGGTCCCATGTTGGACCGGGCATAACCAGCATATGCCAATATTGGGCCAGTGAACTGTGCTGTCTGGGCCAAGAGCTTCAACACCGCCTACAAGCACCTCCCATATTGGCCCACGTACGGCAAAAACGCAGACACGGCGCTTCACACCGATGCAAGCCACGTAGGTCAGTGAGCGCCGTTCTAGATCAAATCCACGACGGCAAAGAAAGTGTGATCGCTTCCGCCGGTCTCTATCTGTCTAAAGCGGAATTGAACTATTCTGCAACTGAAAAAGGATGTCTAGTCATTGTGTGGGCGACGTCAAAATTCCGACCATATCTTTATGGGAAACTGTTCAAAGTAGTAAGTGACCACCATCCCAATGTTGGCTCACGAACCTAAAGGACCTGTCAGCCCGCCTTGTAAGATGGAGTCTGACTACAGGAATTCGACATAACTGTCACGTACAAGTCTCGCCGCCAGCATCTGGACGCCGACTGCCTCTCGCGTGCCCCTGTATAACCCCGCAGATGAAATTCCTGATGACCCCATACTGTTAAATGCCATCAGCGCAGAGTGCCTCGCTGAAAGACAATCTGCAGATCCCAAACTTCGTCATATCATGGACTACGTAAATGGTGCAGGTACAACTGCTCCGAGAGATTTCAAGCCTGTTCTGTCACCGTTATGTGATCACGACAGTGTCCTCATGATGAAAAACTTCTCGGCCAGACAAACACCATATCTGATTGCTTTACCTATGTGTATACGTGGTGAAATTTTACAAGCTTGCAACAATGAACCAACTTCTGGATATTTGGGAGTGAGCCGCACACTTGCAAGTCTCAAGAAAAAGTGCTACTGGCCGCGCCAAAATTCAGACGTTTCACAATAAGTCAAAACGTGTCACAGCTGTCAACGTCGTAAGGTATCGCCGACCAAGCCCACCGGATTCTTGAAGCCAATAGACCCGCCAACGAGGCAAGTCAAGCAGATCGGCATGAACGTCATCATCATCATCATAATCACCATCATCAGCCTGACTATACCCAGTACAGGACGAAGGCATCTCCCATTTGTCTCCAATTACCCGGTTCTGTGCTAGCTGCATCCACTTGACCTAAGCGAACTTCTGACCTCATCCGCCCACCTTACTTTATGCCGCCCCTGCTATGCTTTCCTTCCCTTAGAATCCAGTTTGCTACCCTAAGCGACCATCGGTTATCCTCTCTTCGCACTACATGTCCTGCCCATGCCCATTTCTTCTTGATTTCTACTATAATGTCAGTAACTGGAGGTATTTCTCTGACCCACCATACACGCTTCCTATCTCTTAATGTTACCACTACCATTTTTCTTTCCATACCCCTTTGCTTTGTACTCAACTTAAGTAGTACCCTCTTGGTTAGCCTACAAGTTTCAGCCCCATAGGTTGGTACAGGTAATGTACAACTGTTGTTCACATTCCTCTTGAGCGATACCGGTAAGCTGCAAAACATATTCTGCTAGTGCTAGCCAAATGCGCTCCATCCCAATCTTATTCTTATTTTCTTTTCGTAGTCCGTATCTGCGATTACTGCCAGTCCCAACAAGACAAATTCGCCTACTACTTCCAGTGATTCGGTACCTAACGTAAACTGTTGTTCCTTCCCGAGCCTGTTGAACATTACCTTAGTCTTCTGCATATTGATTTTCAAGCCTACCTTTCTACTTTTCCTGTCTAGGTCACCAATCATTCTTTGCAGTTCGTCGCCTGAGTTACTTAGCAAGGCAATGTTATATGCAAATCGCAGATTACCGAGGTATTCTCCATTTATCCCTTTCCTTAAATGCTCCCATTCCAAGTCTCTGAATACTTCCTCTAAGCAAGCTGTGAATAGTATTGGGGAGATTGTCTCTCCTTGCCTAATACCTTCCTTTATGGGAATTTTGTTACTTTCTTTATTCAGAACTGTGGCTCCTATGTAGCCACTATATATATCTTCCAGCACTTTAACGCATGGCTCGTCTACCTCCTGATTTCGCAATGCCTGCATCACAGCCGAGGTTTCTACTGAGTCAACTAAGCTATGTATAATGGCTGGCTATATTCCGAACATTTTTGTATCACCTGGTTGATGATATGGACATGATCGATAGTAGAGTACTGTTTCCGAAACGTTGCTTGATCTCTTGCTTGATTGGACTCTAAGGTTGTCCTGATTCTATTAGCGATTACCTTAGTAAATACCTTTTACGTAACAGACAACGAGCTGATTGGTCTGTAATATTTAAGGTCCTTAGAGCCCCCTTCCTTATGAATGAGCATAATGTTTGCGTTCTTCTATGGCTCTGGTACCGTCGATGACACCAGCCACTGCGTATACAAAGGGGGCAGCTTTTCTAGCACAATATCCCCCCGTCCTTCTAAAATCTATAGTTATCTGATACTCTCCAGCTGTTTTCCCCCTTCTCATAGTTGCTATTGCTTTCTTATTCTCGTCCTTCGTCACTACTAGAACGTCTGACTGTTTTTCCCTACCGCCAATCTCATTTCAGTTCCGACTACTTTTGCTACTGTAGAGATCTGTATAGAACTCCTGGGCTACTATGACTAGCTTGTCCATATTCGTGATGACATTGCCCGCTTTGTCCCTTAGCGCATACATCTGATTTTTGTCTATGTTTTATCTCTTCTCCACCGCTTTAAGGCTTCCCCCATTCTTTACAGCATGCTCAATTTTTTTCTATTTTATACCTCCTTATAACGGCCATTTTACGCTTATTGATTAGCTTTGATATCTCTGCCAATTGTATCTGGTCTTTTGGATTGGAAGCTTTCATACTCTGGCGTTTCTTAATCAAATCTTTCGTATCCTTAGAAAGCCTACCGGTATCCTCTCGAACTATCCTAACGCCTACCTCTACAGCGCACTCAGTAAAGATATCTCTGAAATTATTGTTCGTTGCTTCAAGGCTAATGTCGTCGTCCTCGATTAGAATTGGATATCTATTCTGGAGAGAGATCCTGTACACTTCTGCCCTCCCCTTACGGCGAATTCATTGATGGACTTCTTTCTTACTGGTCTGTTGCGTTCCTTCTTCAGATTTAAACTAATTCGGGAACTCACCATCCTGTCGTCACTGCATCGCACTTTCGCGGTTACCTTTACATCTTGCAAAATGGCGGGGGTTAAACGCAGTATGAGGTCAATTTCATTTTTCGTCTCCTTGTTAGGAGTTTTCCATGTCCATTTCCGCTTCTTCTGTTTGCTGAAGAAGGTATTCACAATTATTAAGTTATTGCGCTCTGCCAACTCAACTAGTAACTCCCCTCTGCTACTCCTAGAATGCTATAGTCACCTACTTCCTGGTCTCCAGCCCGCTTTTTCCCTACCTTGGCATTGAGGTCGCCCATTAGTACAGTATACTGCTTTTTTACTTTTCGCATTGCCGATTCTACATCTTCGTAGAAGCTTTCCACAGCCTGGTCATAGTAACTACATGTATGTGCATAGGCCTGTGCAACCTTCAGTTTATACTGCTTATTAAGCTTAATACAATGACTGCCACCCTCTTATCAATACTATAGAATTCATCTATATTATCCGCTATATACTATTGACAAGGAAATCTACTCCTAGTTTTCGCCTTTCTGGCAAACCTCTATAACACAGTACATCCCCATCCTTCAGTGCAGTGTATCATTCAGCCTCCTAACCTCACTAAGCCCTATGACACCCCATTTCATAACCTCTAGTTCCTCTAACAGTACTGCTAAACTAGCTTCACTATCAAGGGTTCTAGCGTTATGCGTTGCCAGGGTCTGTTTCGAACGGCGGCCTGTCCAGCGGAACCAGGAATTCTTACCACCCTCGGCTGCCTCTCAGGTCTGACCGCCGCAGTGGTCAGTTGTTCCGCAGCCACTGGTGATTAAGGACCGGGATTTTATATGAACTAATCATGGGAGTTTGCGGCCAATTACTACACAAGGGTGGCCAACTCCTGTGCTGGTGAGGGAGTATGTTGCCGGACTTTTTCACCGGCATCAGGTCAAACCCCAAACCTGTTTATGCAATTCCACGCGGATTAGACTCCGCGGCACGCGGATTCTAATCCGCGCGGAAGAATTGCGCGGCAGCGGGATTCCAACTCCAGTCCTCATGCATGTGAGGCGACATTCTACTGTTACGCCACCGCCGCTACGCCACCGCGGCATGAACATGCTGAGACCATTTCCCCTCTTACATTCCGGTAACCGCTGGGTCATCACTGCTACGGATTGCCTCACGCAATACGCAGAAAGCACCGCTCTACTCAACGGAACTGCCCGAGAGGTTGCAAAGTTTTTCATCCATTTTATTGTCCTACTACATGGCGCAGTGGAGGTTTTGATCACTGATCGAGGTGCCACATTCAGAGCCGAATTGCTGCAGCAGATTTTTATTCAAAGTCATACAGAACACAGGAAGACGACACCATACCATCCTCAAACGAACGCCTTAACAAGACAGTCGCTGCATGCTCTCACTGTACGTCGACGCGGAGCACAATACATGGAATGAAGTGCTACCGTACGCCACTTTCGTTACAATACGGTGATCCAGGAAACAACCAACATGTCCCCTTTCCGCCTTTTCCACGGCTGCGAGGTCACGACAATGCTTAATGCCATGTTGCCACATCTGGACGACGACAATCAGTAAGATGATGTTCATACCTGTCTACGCCTCGCCGAAGAGGCCAGTCAGCTAGCCAGGCTGCGAATTCAAAACCAGCAACGCCAAGATGCCCAACGATAGAACTTCAGACGCAGTGATGCTCGGTACATAACTGGAGACCGTGCGTGGGTCTGGTTTCCGATACGCCGACCGGGCCTCAGCGAAAAACGTCCCTGCCGATACTTCGGACCGTACAAGGTGCTAGGACCAGTTGGGGACCTAAATTACGTAGTCGTTC
>JAJIZL010099894.1:0-15254 GCA_023969395.1 Amblyomma maculatum | reverse complement strand
CGCAGGGGTCACGGAGCAGCTGGAGGTGTCTGGGCACGGATGTCGGTTTGAGCATCTGGATGCCGGGGTGAAGGTCGAGCGACGTATACCAGCGCTGGTGTATGCCGATGATTTTGCGGTCCTCGCAGGGACACCAGAAGAGCTACAGAGACTACTGGACATTTGTGCTGCGGGAATGAGCGAGCGTCGACTGAAGTTCAGCCCAGCAAAGTGTGTAGTGATGGCATGGGGCGAAAGGGACAAGCTGAGCGGGCACAGGTGGGAACTTCAGGGAAATCAGATAGAGAGGGTGGATTCCGCCAAATACCTCGGCGTCCGGTTGTCGGCAGGGGCAAACTACCTCGGGCAACACGAGAGGGAAATGCGGGGGAAAACGGCACGCTGTAGGGGTATGTTGGGCCGTCGGTCGCTCTGGGCGTTTAACCGCTACGAGGTCACGAGAGCCCTATGGAAAATGGTGGCGGTGCCAGCGCTAACATACTCAAATGCAGTTCTGTGCATCTCCGCCGGCACCCGGGAGTTTCTTGAGCGACAGCAGAGGGCAGTCGGCCGGGTGGCTTTAGGGGTGCCCAAACACATAGCGGTGGAGGGAATCCAGGGCGAGGTCGGATGGTCCTCTTTCTCAGCGAGAGAGGCGGCGGCCAAAGTAAAATATGAGGACCGACTGATGCGCCTCCCGGCAAGTAACCTGGCACATCAGACGCTAATCCACCTGGTGTATGCTGGAATAGCAACGAAGTGGACAAGGCGGCTAGCGAGGCTGCAGAGACGGTACCATCTGCCAACAGGTTGCCTCTCGGATGTACCGGCGGTGAGCCAGGGGAAGAAGCTCAAGCTGAAAGTGAAGGAAGCTGAGACAGCTGAGTGGATGCGCAGGGCAAAGGAGAAGTCATCCCTGGCATTGTACAGCGCGCAGAAGACAGGGATTAGTCCTGAACCATGGTATGACAACTCCGTGGGGAGCGGGCTACTGGCTGAAGCCAGGTGTGGAGCCTTGAGGACGCGGCAGTGGCGATCTAGGTTCACTAGCAAGTGCGTATCCGACTGCGCCCTCTGCGGAGCGGAGGAGGAAACTGTGGAGCACGTGATACTTGGATGTGTTGCGATTTCTCCCGCCCCTCGCACGGCGTCGCTGCCGGTCGCCCTTGGCTTCGCAGGCAACACGGCTGACACGGCAGAGGGAAGCACCGACGGGGCCGCGGCGTCACATGAAGAGGGGAGCGGAGTGTTATCACTTGGTGCAGTCGTGGAATGTACGAAGAGACGCCTGGAGTTCTGGTGGACACGAGGAGCAGTGCAGCCAGAGCGGCGTAAAGACGTAGAGTGAACTAACATCTGTACTCTCCTTTTTCCTTTTTTTTTTGGTGTGTGTGTGTGTGTGTCTTTTTTTTTTTCTGGTCAGATCCCACTGGGTGATCGCCCGTTCAAAAGGGTACGACCATATCGCCATCGCCATCACGTGGACTTTTGGAAAAAGATTGGTCTACCTTCGCTTCTGCCTGCTTCCTTCGGCTGCTCTGCGATTGCTCCGTACCCGTTGGCCCGTTGCTAGAGTCGCTAGCTGTTGGGCTTGCCTCACATTGCTTCGTGGAGTGCCTTAAATTCTCCACAAGAACTGTTTACAATGGCCTCTCCAAAGTTCTTAGTTCTGACTGGTTCACCTGGCGTAGGTAAGACCACAATAGTAAAAAATGCAGTAAGAACACTTGTTGAACAAGGTGTCACCGTATCTGGCTTCTACACGACCGAACTGCGAGAAAACGGAAACAGGGTTGGTTTCGACGTTGTTACCACAGACAACAAAAAAGCTCCACTTGCCCGAACTCGCGACCATTTCCCCGCTGGGAAAGGACCATTTGTGGGAAGATACTGTGTCACTGTGAAGACCTTCGAAGAAGTTGCTCTGGACTCTCTGAAAACCAAGAGCGATGTCTTAGTTATTGATGAAGTTGGCAAGATGGAACTTTTCTCTGAACAATTTCGGAACCGAGTCAATGAACTTTTTGCTGATGAAAACAACTGCATCCTCGTAACCGTGCCCGTGAGCACCGGAACACAGTGCCTGCCGCTTGTGGAGCATATCAAAGGTCATAAATGCGCTCGGGTTTTCAACGTAAACCGCTCGAATAGGGACTATCTTGTGAAAGAAGTGTTAGATGCACTTCGTAAGGCTGTTGGAAAATAAAATTATAAACCATTATGTCATGTAAATTACTGGCGCATTCATACTCTGCGCAGTTCCAATCTCTCAAGTTTCGCGAAGTCGAGCTTCCTCTTTTGGGTGCGTGATCGAGAGTGCGGCAGAGTAAATTTAGACGCTGAGCTGTTTGACTTGGCCGCAGGCGAGGAGAGCAGCGTCGTTTGCGTTGTATGAAGTTGCGGTATGGCCGTCGTTCAAACTTCGATTGAGGAATACTGCGTTGGAAGTTCTGTAAGTATACGAGATGTTTGTATTAAGGTTTATTTGGTGCTCAGAATGCACATGCTGCGACCGTGTATAGTAGGTACTGGCGCTCGTTCTCGCCGTCGTAATGACCGGGAAACTTAATTCGGGACGTGTGTAACTAAATGGCTTTTCTGTTGTACAGATGCGCGCCAGGAATTGGTCAGGTGGCACGTCTTGCTGAGAGAAGACATTTGAAATGTGTTACTTCCGTTGCACTGACACCATGGATGATGATCACAAGATTGTTTCTTACGAGAGCCTTCCCGAAGCCATTCTTTTGAAAATCTTTATGAAGCTGTCACTTCCTGACCGCCTACAAGCAGCACTGTCCTGTCGTCAGTGGTGTAACATCTTCACCTCTCCAGCTGCGTGGACTAATTTTCACTTCCGTTTTTATGCACGCAAGGACACAAGACTTCTTCAGTGCATTAGATCATATGGTTCTTACCTGCGTCAAGTGGTCATCGAACTTAACCAGTTCCAAAACGTCAACCGTGTAAATGCGGTACAAGCACTTCTTTTGCTTGCAAAATGCGCGTCCGCGAGGTTGTCGCACCTTCGCATTATCTGCACTGGCGAGAATCCTCTGTTCTATGCTGGAAAAGAATTTGTGTCAGCCTTAGAAGCTGTCTTCAAGCGGTGTGACAGCCATCTGGTTGAAGTGGATCTCAGCAAGTTCCCAATGATGATTGATTCGCACACCATTGACGCTCTGTCTCAGCACAACCCTCAGCTGGAATACCTAAACATTCAAAACAACAACCTTGTTTGCTTGGTACAACCAGATTGCATTGTCAGACTTGCTCAGCGCTGTCGGCGCCTTCGTGACCTCCGTGTGCACAAATGCAGCTTGTCTCAGGATGTGCTTTTGTGCTTCCTTGAACAACACCGTGTTGGCCTTGAGCACCTCTCCTTGCAGTGCCGCAGTGAGGAGATCATTGCTAGCCATCCACAGGATGAGAAGACACAGCTGAGCTCAGAGCTGTGGTCACACATGGTTTCTGGTCTGCCCCAGCTGCGTGTAACTCTTCATTTTGACCAGACTTGCCCACTGGTAGTTATCCCATTGGTCATGAGGCCAGAGGTGCCGTGTGCCGTGCTTAGGCTGGAGACCTTTACCATCATACATGACATGGTGCTACTGGCAGCATACAGCTATGCAGAAACACTTGAAAAGCTCATCTTGCAAGCACCACCAAGTGCTGAACTGGAATGTGCCTTGTTGGAAGTATCACGTCGATGTTCTAAGTTGAGGGCATTGCATGTTTTCTGTCCACTGAGCGAGCATACAATAGCCACCATCCTACAGGAGCACCCATGTATGAAGGCTAGCGGGCTCTATACACTTAGATCAGAGGCAGGCACTGACGGTCCATGGGCGACGGATGAGAAGGTAGATGCATGATATCGGTACTACACCTGGGCTAGTCTTGTAATGGTACAAAAAGCTTTCCTACATTTCTAGTCATGAACATTAAAGAAACTTAGCAGGATAATAAAGCTAGCTGGTAGTTGTTTAAATTTTAATATTCACACCTGTTGCAGCATACATAACTATCATAATCATGCGGCCAGCCCGACATTTCATATACAGTGCTACAAGCCATTTTCAGTAACAGCGCGCAAATTTTCGCCTTCATAACAATATTCTGTTCTAAATTCTCTTGTTCCGCAGCCAAATGGACAGGGACTTCCATGTTTAGATCCCAGACTTAATTCTTCTGCTCTAGGTACTGGACTTTTCGAGAGCAGAGCTAGATCACTCACTCATTCGCATATTGCAGTATACTTACTTCGAAGGGAAAGATAACATTGGAACTTGCTTGAATTTGCTGTAATTAATGAAAAACTGGTGTCCAGTACAATTTTCATAAAGACTGGCTGAGCAGCCTGCCGGTCGAAGAAGTGAATGACAGATTGGCTCTTCAAGTGAACAAGTTTTACGGCTCCTTAAAAATGCTGATTTTTTTGCATTTTAAAATTGAAGTCAAAAGAAAACTGTCACTCCTCTAACTAAAGCAATCAAAAAATGTGATAGTAGCCTTTAAAACAAATATTCAACTTTCCCACCCACTGGCCTTTGATTGCTTCTTTGTCCAGCAGGTGCAGTGTCCTGTCAGATCAGTTGCTTGGCTTGCATCTGCAACAACAATGCTCACAGTTGACAGCACTGTCTATTTGTTTTCACTCAAGGTGCAACTCAGTTGTACTCGTGCCCACTCAAGGTGCGCGAGTACAATTGCCGCATATACGTATTCGAGTACAGTTTTTTTTCCACAAACCGTGCATGACTGGAACTGTCTCCCTGTGCAGGTTGCTACCGCTCCTCCTACGTCCTTTCTGACCGCTTTGCAAAACCACATGTTTCGATTAAGCGCAATATTTGTTGTCCTAGTTTTTTTTTTCTTCTCTCTTCTTTGTATTTATATTGAAATTTTCTCTAAGTTGACTATTCTCAAAGCTTTATTGTTAAAACAATGCTGTACTGTAAAATGTTCTTATTTTGTGTGCGAGTGTGTTTTGGCCATGTTTGTCTGTCTACAATGGTTCTTTTCATTTTTGATTTTATTCTGTTTGCTATAGTGCATGAATTTCTACGGTTTTTGTGTGTACATTGTAAATTGCATCGTTTACCTAACTTATTCTGTACTTTGTCTGTTTTTATTTATGTTGCTTTCCCCCCTAAAATAATGCCCCAGTGAGGGCACTGTAGGTACTCTGTATAAATAAATAAACAAATAAAAGGCAGGCAAGTACTGATGCCAGCATATATCCCAAAAAACATAGACCATAATATATCACCTAGTGAGTGATATGTGCACTTCATTAGGCCAGTTGTTTGCGCACAGAGGTTCTTTAAAGCTCTGCATCTAATATGGAAGTAGCTGTACACTAGCTGCCCTTGGGTCACTTTTAAACACTGCAGTAATGGACAAAACCCATTGACGAAGACTGTGCTATGCGTGCATTTATCCACGGCTTGAAAAATTTGATTATATTTTTGCATACTCTTTCTGAATATATTGAAATGCACTTTCTTGTCTTATAATTTAAGTAGCTTGATTTACTTTCTTAGTAAAGTTATGAAGGCTTTCACAGAACTAGTGATTTTGAACTGCCACATTGTTATTACAGAAAGTAAAGCATGCCATTTGAGTTCGAGTGAATATTCCAACAGAATTACAACTGTTGCAGCTACATTTAATGGGCATTTTATGTACGAAGTTTTTGCAGCTTTTATTGGATTCATGCTGCTGTCAAGGGCGCATTCATTGTGGAATGTTTTCTTCATACTAGAAATAAACTGCCAGTTGCTAGTGCATGCTTCACCGGTGTGGACGTCTTTGTGTGTTCTTTCTTGTGTATGCGATAGACAATGCAGCAGCAGCAGTTGAAAGGTTTGTGGAACAGGTTGTGAGCATTTATTTCTGCTAGAAGTAATCACTTAGAGGTAGTAAATCTTTAGGATGATTATGGTGCTGGTCAGTAAGCCATACTCAAAAGACGTTTTTGTGTAACTGTATCTACGTAATGAATCTGAAGGCTAAAGTGAGCCAGTCCATATTTTCAAGCTGTTCCAAAAAGGTGTTTAAATTGCAGTAGCCAGTGCAACTTGTTCAGTGAAGAGTTTTTGACAGAACGTAAACATTAAGCTCATACATGCGTGCCTTCCAGTCAAATTCTACTCTGGAAAGCTTATACCAAATAACAGCCACCAATCGCTAAGTTCCACTTTGTTCTCTTGTCCCAGTGTATGCAAAATGTGTACATGCATATGTTAACAAAACAGAAAACCACAGCTAATATTTCATAATTAAAAAAAGGGTCATCTTTAGTTATAGAGACATGCATTTTGCTTCATATTACTCCTACAGTGATGTAATGACTAAGGCATTCTGTTGCTGAGCACGTTGCAGGGTCGAGCACTGGACATGGTAGCCATATGGCAATTAAGCAAAAATGCAATTTCAATGCACATCATTGACCCTTTTAAAAAGAGTTTAACAGTGTCCTATATTGGACACTGAGCTGCACACGCAGAACAAGAAAACTAATGATTAAGCTCCAAAAAACATAGCCGAGTGCTGACCAGTCAGTGGGTTGTGTGATATCACCACTTGACATAACTGAGATGGCAGGAGCTGCCAACTTGGGCAGCTTTTTGACTTGAAAGGGTGAGGTAACTGAACCCTCCAGCATCCTTGGATCCTGAATAAAATAGCTACTTCCCAGCTGTGTGGGTATGTTCATTTGACTTGTTTAAAGCAATTCTTTCAAGTAGTCTTTCACATAGTGCAGCTTGCGGCTGTATGCTAATCAGTGTGTGTGAGATAACAGAGGCCCAAATCAAGGGATTAAAATAATTTAACTAGGTGTGTGGTCCCGATTGACATCATGTAAGTACAAGGCATCGAGGCTCATTGTTTCAAACAGTGGGCGGCTTCGCTTCGCTCAATTCAAAAGAGGGATTTCATCGCGTTACAACCCGCGCAGACCACGCAATCACCGAAACAGACCTTCCAAACCTGAATTGCATGGAACAGTGATGGCTGCTATGGTATTAGCTACTAGCGTGTGCGCTATGGCAGCTTAAATTTAGAATACGGGGACCCAACCGGTTACGGGAATAGGGTAATAGCGAGGCGACAATGCGCATGCGCAGAATGCTGTGATAATTGGATGAGGGATGCGGCAAATACTCTGATCATGCGTACTCTCGCACTGCTATTAGCCTATTCCCCTACCCAACAGGGTCCCCCTATTCTAAAACTCTGCTCCCCATTTTCGAAATATAGCTCAGTCGCATAGTTTCGATTTCACTTTCTTTAACTTAATTCACTTCAATTCACGGCAGCGATCGGGCGCACGCATAGGCCAGTCGTGGCGTTTTGAACGCTCTTTGGGGCGTCACTGTTATTGTGGTGTCGCTATGCTCTAATATCTATGCATATATCCCTCATGTTCATCCGTGCATATGCTGCTTTCAGTATGCTGAGACTAACATGCTGGCCACAAGCAGTTTCACCGCACAGCGTGCTTCACCACGATGGTTCGCCGTGTGAACTATGCGGTGAAGCGTCCTGAAGACGTAACGAGGCTGTTTTGCGAAAAGGCACCACTGCTACAGTGTTATGCTGCAAAAAGGGGAGCTGAAGTTACGATTTTGAAGCACTCTTTCAACGCACCCGACAGTGTGCGCGAAGCAAAGCACTTGAAGAAATCGGGGAAAACAGTCCTTCTCATTTGAGTTTCATCTCAAATGCAGGCAATCATTATACAGGTCTTCATTAGATGAAACTTTTGGCAGTTTTTTCATGCCCATTCGATAAATCGAACTTTCATTTAATGCGAACATTTTTTCTGGTCCCTTGAAGGCCTAATTGAGATTTTCATTAAGTAAATGATGTAAAATAAATAAGCTTCTCAAAAAATAGCTTGTTAATGTAAATGCTTTGTACTGATTTAATGTTTATTTAAGTTGAAAGAGAGGAAAAATGAAAGGATCAGTTGGTCATGTGGTGAATTATCTGCAAGAATCATGCATTCAAAAATATTGTAAAGAAATGACAACAAAATGAAGACGACCTTTCAGCCTCTTGGGTAATAAGTTTAGCTGCTATTTCAAGCAGCATTTCTAAACTAGTCAGTGATAATTTGTGACGCATGTAATTTTAGAAGCAATTGGTTTTTTTTTTTCTCTAACGGCAACTTTCACACCATTACTCATTTCTTGTAAAAGTGATGCAGAATTGAACTGCTCTTCTCATTCTGTTGAAAACAAGTGCATTTTTTAAAATTAAACAATATTTATAAAAGAATATCCAACACTTCAACAAAAACAATAATTTTTCATTAGTGCAAAGACCTGCAACTTAGCTTTTTATTTGCTTGTTTCAACTATTTTGAGAGTAGAACTAAGTTTAGATGCTCAGTGGTGCTTTCTGTTTAAAAGCAGGGAAAAGTTTGATGCCTACATTTAACAAAGAGGCATGCCCATATCCCTACTTATCCACGACTGCTCGTTTTTATCAGAACTGTCGGTGCCATTACTTGGAACTTTCGGAAACTAACCTTGTACAATTCGTGCAGCCATTACCTTGGCATCTTTGCCTAGCTTAAAAGCAATTCAACAGGTAGTTTAAATACCCTCTTGCCCCGCCGGGGTGGTGCAGTGGTAAGACGCCCGACAACTGTGCCGGAGTACCCGGATTCGAACCTGACCTCGGCGGCTGCGTTTCGGTGGAGGCGAAACGAAGTGGCGTCCGCGTGCTGTGCGATGTCAGTGCACGTTAAAGAACCCCAGGTGGTCCCAATTTCCTGAGTCCTCCACTACAGCGTCTCTCATAGCCTTAGCCACTTTGGGACGTTAAACCCCACAAACCAAACCAGATACCTTCTTGTACTTGTAGTTACTGTTAAAAGCTTGTGCTCTTGCCTATGCAGGCAGATAGCCTTTTTTGCAGTGCTCACCGGAAGTGTAGAGAGAAGAAAGAAAGGCGAGGACAGGACGTCTTTTGTCCCGCCCTTTTGCTATGTTTCCATTGAGCGTATTGTCTTAACTGGTGCCCAAACTTTGGCAAAGAGTGCTGAAAAAGGATGAAGGAGGGAAGGATGACACTGCTCTTGATCATCTCATTTATTACTTTGTTATGTAATGCCCAGCACACTTAGGTAGCTGTGCCAATTTTTATACTTTTCTTGTACTATTGAACTTCTGATCTCCACTGTTGTTTTGAATCTTCTGTGTATAGATCTGTGTAACCTGCATTTTATGCAAGAGCGTGTGCCAAAAAGCCATCACAGTACCCTAGTTTGAGATGGAGGTTTCAAAAATGCGCCAGCAAGAACATCCAGTGCTGACATATGGCAGCCAGCAGAACTCCAAGACCTGACGTCGTTGCCAAGACAGATGGTGCCACAGCGTTCTCGTGCAAACTGCACATATACGTCAATTTCTCAATGCAGAAGCAGCCCATAGTGTGTCCCCCTAATCTTTGTGTCGGGTATTTTTGCAGTGTGTATTCATGTGATTGTTTTTTGCGAAAGGGAGTCAATGTGAAGTCACATGCAGTGGGTCCGTGGGACCGTACCATGGTGGCAGCACATCAGGACTTGAAGCAATATCAAGAAGTGCATTTAGTGTTCCCAGTTCTAGGCATTTATCCTCAAAACGAAGCAACGAAGATGTGATTGGTCGGGGTTATTATTATGCAACAGTATTTTGGGGGCCCACTATACAGTGACAGAGTTTTGATAGGGACCATATTTTTAAAACATTATGAGCATGTAATTATGATCTGTCCTCAAGAGGGGGGAGGGGGGGGGCGAGGGGCAGAGCCTCATGTGTTTCCACATATAAACCGTTTATTGGAGAGGTTCTGTAGGCAACAACTGAGAGACGCAAACCAAGGTTATGAACTGGATCCAGCCGATTTGGATACGATGGCCTTGCAGATCCATATACAATGTTCGATACGATGGCCTTGCAGATCCATATACAATGTGCCCATAATCTAGGCAAGGGCACTAAATTGAACCATATAAATATGCAAGAGGCATTTCCTATCGGACAAGCCCCAGCATTTACGTGAGAGCTAGACTTTTAATATGTTGAGCGATTTGGAAGTTTTTTTTTTAGCGTGTTAATGTAAGGCAGTAATGCGAGTTTGTGAGCTTTTTGAGGAAAGTTATACTTGGAAATTTATGCTGACATTTAAAGTATGTAACCCAGTTTCTTTTAAATGAAGGGTGGGTCCAATTTGCGAGCCTTTTTTGAGCAAGAGTTCATTTTTGGTGACTATATTACTGCTAATGCATTCATCAGAAGAATGCACTGAAAATTTGCTTTCATTGCTACACTAAAAGTGATCACTGCAAGGGCATTTGCTCCTTGCCAAGGTAATGAGATTGTATACCATAGAACTATTAAAATAGCAACAATTTCAAACAAAATACCTATGTGGAAACACTTATTCCACGCAGTGGAAGTGTGTTCAACGTCCATCCAAAAAATGCGCCATAACGCTTCATCTCGAGACAGCTGCAAAAACAACTGAAAGCCACAGGTCATTGATTTTACAGCCCTGGTAAATGGTACTGCTTCCCGTACCATTCCCGTATGGTAAGTCCAACAACTATTGATGCCAGAAAGCTGAGAGGCCCTAAGACAGCCCTTATTTGATTGTTAATGAGGGCCACTATTTTTTCACTTTCCAGTTGCTCGTAGATAGCCAAGCCAAAAAAATTGTTAATCTTCCTCCAAACTACTCGCACAGTTGTCCCGCACTTAAATGCAATTAAAAATAAAGGAAGAAACACACCAGTGCAGACTTGTGTAAGCCTACTGCCCTGCTGGTGACAAATCAATCAGCAAGTTTTCTTCGACACTTAACAACTGTTGTAAGTGAAATAGCAAATTTTGGCATGAAAACAAGTTTGAAAACAGAATAAATTATGATTTATTTTTAATACACTTCTTTGACCCTCAGGCAGTGGCTCTTAATATGGGTTCCTGGACTGCTTTTTGAGCTCTCCAAGAATCTACTTCTATGCATAAAACTATCACCGTTCCTTCTTATTTTGAGTAACTGCACTGCAGTTGCTAGCAATACAATGTTTTACAATATGGCTAGTAGTTGTTGCTTTTGGGTGTGCTTTGAGGGGATGTGTCTGCATGCTGCCTTTTGCACGCATGTTAAGCAGAAAGAGGCATAAGCAAAGACATAAGCTTGCCCCTTTCCATAGCAGTTGGGTTTCCCCAAGAGCGAAAAATAGATTTACAATCCTTGCTCTATTATGAAAACAAAAGGCAGAATTGTGTTTTCATAGATCTAAACTGTAAATTGTGGCATTTAACATATCAAAGCGATACACTGGCTATGGAATGCCACAGTGGGCGCTCCAGATTATTTTAGACCATCTGGGGTTCTTTAACTTGTGCCAGCATTGTACAACATGCGAGCTTTTTTGCATCTTGCCTCCCTTGAAATAGTTGAAACTACATATCCCGAACCTGATACACTGAACTCTCAGAACACCCCCTTGAAAACTGCATACGGAAGTTCAGCAGTTTTGTTCCGTGTTTATTGAACTTCTGTTCTGTGGACTGTTCAAGATTTGTATTGGACTGTGGCCCTGCAAGTGGTGCTACTCCTAACTTCTTACCTGCAACCCCATTTTGCGCCAGGAGACAAGCTGGCTGCACTGCCTTCGACGCATGTTGGCAGTGCTACTGCTGTAAAGCCTCATGACTGGACAAGCATGGGGTGTAGTTGTGGACAGCCATTAGTCTGCATGCCTATTTTCTGCGTGACACCACTGTCACGCGGGAAAGCCAATGTTCAGTGCATCAGCTGACATGTGATGAAGCCAGCCTAATTGCCTGAAGACATGCAGTTGATCTTGCATGGCCTCCTTCAGAGCTTAAGACAATGTGTAACTTACTTTTAACTGTGACAGTATTGTTTAACGTGTACCAGGAGCAGAATCGGCTTACTGTAGGCAGTGCTTTGTTCTGATGCGTAGTCTGCTATGGCTCCAAAGCAAATTAGGCTAGCCTAGCAAGCAGTGCGTTGATGACTCAGCTTCAAGAAGTGTACAGTGACTCTTGCAGCTGGCTGGTTACTTTTTCTTTTTATCAAATGGGTATGAGTCATTGCCTGGTACTGTGCTCGGCTTCTCTCAGTGACTGGCTCGAAAAACAAGCATGCTCCTGTCTGTGGGCTTTGAACAAGCACTCCAAAGAAATTGGGGCAACAAGTGGGCTTTACCGCATGAGGAGGATTTAGGTTGTGACCAGTACCGGCATTATCGCTAGATCGAACTAGTCTGCGACCTCTTTCACATTTATCACATCCAAGTCTGACTCTACAAGCACCATGCTCTGAACTGAACTTGCGACATTGAAGCTAGCAGCCGAATGCCAAACCAACTGAGCGATCCAATATTTTTTCAAGGATCTATACTATACTTCTTCAGCCATATAATGTAATCATAAACAGCATAAGCAACCTTAGAGGCTGTAGAGGCTGCAAAACCAAGGCGAAAAGACAATCGGAAAGCACAAAAAGACACTTCTTATTCACTGTTCTTTTTCATCCAAAAATGATACATCAGACAGGTCTTCCACTTCCTCATCCATGTCTGCCTCATAGCCAGTGTCCATTTCTAGGTCAGTTGCATTGGCTGGCAGATATTTTTCATATTGTTTCACCTGAACGTTGTTCAGGCTTCTCTGCGCATCCCTCTCAGCCTTTATCTGCAAGCGACTTTTGAGCTTCCGTTGGTGCACATATTCTGCAAGGCTCAACATTCTGGCTTGTGCCTCTTCCGAGTTCTCTGTACCAGGCTTTAAGAAAGTTGGTCCTTCCGAAGAAGTTCTGCCAACTCCCTTAGTCTTGAGCAGAACTTGCCTCATAATGGCAGCACGATCTAGTCCATAAATGTTAGTCTTCATGTCAGGTGGAACATATGGCATCGAAAAAACACCATCTCCTGCACTTGTGCTAGCATTCTCTGGAGCATTTCCCTGCAAAGAGTGAAGCGAAACCTCAGAAATGGATATTACAAGCCTAAAACCACTATGCGTATGGTCTTACACAACACATAAGAATGAAAACTAAGTCAAAGAAATACCTATTGAATTAGCACCCACTGCTGCCCACTGGTCAACTTACTGCTGTCCCACTACTACTTCGTTATGCTTGGTCACTGGACCTACAACAGCAACATGCAGGCAGGTGCCTGTACGTTAAAGGCAATCGCGAGATACTGAAGGTGTTACACTAGGCTCTAACCAGTTTCAACAGTAGAGCTTCTTCAAATGCCTTGACAGCCTGCTGCAGCGAGGTAAACACTTTGGGTAGCTGTTCACGATCCATGTATACTAACAATGTGAATGGCAATATCCCTGCACAGGACAATAATGTTTTGGGCCAGAAAGATCTTCCTCTTCCATCATCACCTGGCTCAACTGGCTTGGTGCTGAAGAGAAAGATGAGCAGCTTTGGCTAGTCACCTAGGCCGTCGACATGCCTGGCCTGTAATTTTTGGCCAAGTCTTATACTACTACTACTACAATAAGCAAACTAACCCAATAGCCACCTATAAACATGGCTGGTCTACAAACCAGAGGACAAGTGACATGTTTTATATTCAAAGCACCAATCACAGGATCCTAATGCCCTGTGAAAAACCTATACAGCTTTGCTCAAGAGTCTTCAGGTCACAGGGTTTGCTTCCAAGGCTTGCAGTGGGTGTTTACGACACCTCTGATGCTCTAGGAAAGAGGGAGAAGTGCCCTCTAGATGGCTTAAAAGCAGACCCAGCAACAAGAACACCTTCAGCCTGGCATACCGTTGGGGCCAAAAGTCCTCAGGACAATAGAAAAGCATATGGGCGCCCAGGCACCATGTCTGTCAATCACCACCTAATTTCACTAGAACTATCGCACTGTCTGACCTGCTTCATCAGAGTAATCCAAGTCCCTATTCGTAACACAGATTTTGGCTTCAACTGCTGCAAATGCTTCCTGCATACTTTTGTCCCCAATAAACCACTAGAAAGACTGGCCAATGCACAATCAGCAGGCCTAAAAAAAGCATGGAGTGTCTGTGCAGTAAGCCAGGCAATCCATGCACATCTCAGGATCCACTATAACGATTATGCTAAAAATCCCGGCTTACTCCAACTACATGCTTTTCAGAAGTACAGACCAACTTCTTTGGGAGAGAGAGAGTAGATGCTAGCCATAAAAAATGTACAGGTGATGGCATCAGCATCTTGCTCACTTTTTTACATGGTTTCTACAGAAAAGGGAGGCACTGTGAAAGTGCTACCTTCCTTTTTCACAACAACTGTTAATGGGAGGAAACCCCGGACCCATGACTTTGATGCAGACGTCTACCAAATTATAAGGGTAGGAGGGGGTAGCAGTACGGCAAAGCCGGAGGTGCAGTGCAGCAACGATGAAAGGGATAAACTGCACCGCAGAGGCGCAGCAGAGATGGCAACAGATTTGGCAGATGTTGTGCAGTGCAGCAGCAATAAGCATTAGCTATGGTGCCATATGGCAAGAGGGAATGCAGAGGGGCAACACAGGAGCTAAGGGCTCACAGCTACAATGCAATGCAGTGAAACACTATGTGTACCACAGCACAGCATCATGCAAACGGATACTGCACTGACAGTGTGGCATACAAAGGAGGATGGTGCTATGTAGCACAGTATAATGACTATTGTTGGGAATTCTGAAGATTAAGTAGCGCTTATTTTAGAAAAGACAGACCAACTTCGTTTTCAGCAAAATTTTAAATACAGTGCACTCCCCAGTTAAGGTAAATTGTCAGACAAGATGAACGATGAAGATCCCCTTGGTTGATTTCCCTTAGACCCAATGTTTTGTGTACCCATCGCTTAATTTTGTCGTAACAGCGAAACGATGGCAACCTCACATGGCCCTCATAGGGCGTCTGTGCAGTACTGTCAAGCGATATATATATATAAAAGAAGGCTAGGTCGAGACGGCAAGGTCATGACGGCAAGGACAGCGAAGCCTTGTCTAGCGTTTTAATCCGATCACGAACCCAGGCGCGCGCCGGCGCCGCGGGACGATGATGATGGTATGTACAAATGAAAGAAGATCATGGCATGTACAAATGAAAGAAGGTCCACAGAAGGCTCGCACAATCTGCCCAGGGGGTCGGAAGCGGCCAGCCTGGCCGCTCCTAATTAACCGATGTACCGCGGCGCACAAACGGTTTCAAGCGAGAAACATGAACAATTTTAGTTCCACGGTGGCGTCGATCGG
>JAJIZL010099870.1:0-15248 GCA_023969395.1 Amblyomma maculatum | reverse complement strand
TTTTGACAAAGCGCAAAAAAGAGGCAGGGATGGTCGAGAGACATGGGACAAAGCGCTTTGCCTGTCCCTCGTGCCTGTATATTTTTAGCCCTTGCCCAAAATGACCAGTCCCTGTCCATCTCTCTTCGTCTATCATGGTGGCAATTCGTTGACCTCACCCCAATGTTTTGTTGTTTCACTATGCCATGCAGCGTTTCAGCAGGATTAGAGTTGAACAATGGCAGAGCTGGTTCAGGGCCACTTGTTGCACCTAACCCTTATCCTCCTGCTTTTTTTGTCCACACAAGAACTCCTTAGAATGACTTTCCAATCAGTCGGCTGAAGTATGCTCGTGAACGTTCAAGATGCAAGTTGATAGACCCTTGAAGCAATTTCTCTAAACCAAGAAAATGGCAGATGCTGCGAATATTTATGGAGTTTCTTCTGCGGCGATGCTGTTTCAGGTCATTTTGTTTTTTGAACATTATGTTTCCATCCTCTCCCATTTATTTCCGATTTTATCATTGCAAAAGACTGGAAATTCGCCTTCCTATCACTAAAAAAAAAAAAAAAGTCTGCAAGGCGTGGTCGCCATTTGTTATCTGTGCACAGCAAAAATGGGTGATGTTCGCTATACGTGGGAACGAAGCTATAGCGATAACTCAACGCGGTCAACTGTGGGTTTCACCGCAAGGTCTCGACATATAGCTGTCTACATCGAATTGACGTGGTATTGTTATCAAAAATCATTTCGAAACGGATTGAACAGGTTCAGCCCAGTTCGTGAATGTGCCTTCGTGCAAGACTCAGGCTTCTATCTCCTGATGGAAGCAACAACTGCTGCCTTGGTAGATCTTGCCGCGTGTCTTCTGCGTGTTTGCTTGGAATTGCTTTCGCACTGCTAGCTGTGCTACTACGCTTATATTTCTGAATCTTTTTGAGTAAGACCACGTGGCTCCTTGATGCTAAGCAGTAAGGAATACAACTAGCGTTAGTCTTTGGTTTTATTTTCTTTTACTGTTTTGCATGTTTGTTATCGGAAATGCTTTCAGTACAAAAAGAAAAATGCCGCTGGTGGCCTCGGCGTCAAAACTGCACGCCGAATCAGACTGGCATGTGATTTCCGCTCCACACATCGTCGCATATTTCATTTCGGTGGTGTCAATCGACATTCAGCCATTCGGAGGCAAAAATTCTGAGCCTCCTCTATTTACTTTACTAAAACCAACTGACATGTTCGAAGGTGTGAAGAAAACGATGTCCTATGTCAAAATCAAACGCGACGTTTATTTACTTTTTTTTTCGGTACAAAACCGAAATGAGGTGCAAGAAACACCCAAAAAGCTTGGAATTTCACCGCAATGACTAATCGGGAATGACCATGTGCGCTCGTAAAGGGAGGCTGTTATTGTGCTAATAAATACGTTAGATTTTTTTCATTGCGGCAGTCTAAAAACAGTGGCGATGTGCGTGTGCCGCGATGGATATCAGTACTCTGTTCTGCACGACCGCCCGATACAGACACGCGCTTCATTCCGTCAACCCACCACATGCACTAAATGTCCGCAAAAGCGTTTACGGTGCATTGAATAATAATAATAATAATAATAATAATAATAATAATAATAATAATAAAACAGACTCCTGGCCTTGAAACATGAATCCACGGCTTCGAGGCTTACTATTTTGAGCATAGCGTAGACGCACAGAGAAGTAGAGAGTGCCGGCTGCGCACGCGCATTAGCCCTACTTGGCCCCACTAATGCCACTGCGTGTGCGCCGAAGGAATCCGGTAATTCGGTTTACATGTAGGCAAGCACTTTTCTTTTGTCACAGTGAAATGCGCCCAGCTGCCCTCTCGGCGTCACTTTGTTTATGTTACGCTGTCTGCAGTCGAAACTTCTCTCTTTCCACGCAGCGTAGTGCGGTCAACTGTCCCACCTTTGCGAAGATGTCCATACACGCTTCGTATGTGACCAAATACAATTAGACAGACGTACAACGGCTGTTACGTTTCATTATCGTTTCATTACGGTGATTATCGGTGATGACGTCTGGTTTTTGATTATCTATGAGCACATATTTGTAATGTTTATAAGCATGAAAAGCACTGAACCAAAACAGTGTACATTCTCATTTCAGCTAACCCTCGACATTCGGTTAGCAGCGTCGCATTCCTTCGTTTCTTTTTTTTTTTTTTTCATCTGTACTCCGTATGCGACGTCGTCCTTTTGCAGTTGTATTTCTTGTAGCGGCTGCGAAGCTACATTCAAAACGGTGCTTTCCGAGAGGACAGCTGCACCTAAGCACACGTGTGCCACTGAAAGCTCTAGGGAACAGAGCAAGCACCAACGAAGATGTGAAGGAGACAACCACTCGATACCGCTGGCCGAAACTATTTCTTTTGGTCTACTGTCCTATTCTTTTTTCGACCAATATTTGAGAGTCGCATGACGCACATAGCATCTAAACGGTGGATCATACGCGTGGTACGCCAGCTGGCGTATCGTGATGTCACTTGCGAGCATTTTGCCAGCACACCATGCAGCGTAACGTGGCGATATCCGTAGCACTCGCTGTCAAATACATAATGTCTAGATTTTGCGAGAAATACCACTGGACTAACTGCGCGCACGGATGAAGAACCTCGTCTAAGCAACCTGCAATATGTCAAGGCATGACTTAATTTTGATAAATTTGCACTTTTGTCGCCAGCCGAAAAGCAAGCACGAGACATGTAAATTTACCGGAAGATTCTGCGAATTCTGTTTGGTTTTTGCTAGCCGTGTCACTTGCTATCCGAGCCTGAAGCGCCTAGCGAAATACGAATGCGTGAGGGAAAAATTACAGGGTCAGAAGTATATTCAGAAAAGCATAAAATAGCGCAAAGCCCCTCAGCGATTGGGCGTGAAGGTTAGCGGCTTAGCACCACGGGCGAGCGTCCACTGTTCGCACACAATGCAGGGGTGCAAAGGGTGATGCGGTGACCATGTGTAGGTTCTTTGTGCGAGCGAATAGCCCCCGCATAAACCACAGTGTATGCGCGCAAAACATGTGCACGCACGCAGTGTGCGTGTCATGTCTTGTCACGTAAAAAAAACTTTCACTCCGCGGTCCTTCCCTAATGAACTATTTGTGTTTCCACTTTGAGTAGATGCGTCTCCTTGTGTTAAGAACCAGTGGTGTCTCGCACCACGTTCTCGATCGAGTGGTGCCTCCAGGTATTCATTCATTCCTTTCACTCCACTGACTCTGCTTTCCTCTAGATCATGAATTGTAGCCTCTGCATCAGGTGAGACAGTTGTCGAAATTCTTTCTCTATGGAATGTTTGAAACTGGATCTGCTGCAGAAAGAAGTTGTTTCGACAGGCAATGAATTTTTGAAAAGTGTGACACTCACCTCACAAACAGCAATGCAAATAGCAACAAGCAAAACACTTCACAGCACAAAAGTAGTATAGGTGGGTTGCAGAAACCTAGAAGTCAGCAGAGCAAAACCCCTTCACCATGGCAGCCAAACCTATTTTGAGGGCAGAAGTTGGGTGCAGCGCAGAATACTTCTATGTCCAGCCTGATGTCATGCGCAAACGTGTTGAGCAGAATTCCTTCACTACTGAGAGCCTGGAGGAGGTAGGGGCAGGGGAGGTGTTATGAATGGCACTCACAAACGGAGGGGTTCTTAATCCCATAATTGCGACAAGAAGAAAAGGGGTGCAGGAAATGGACGTGGCCATTATTGCCACAATAGACGTCTCCTGCACTGCACCTGATTTCTGCCCCCAAAACAGGTTTGGCCGCCATGGTGAAGGGGTTTTTGCACTGCAGAGAAGCTGACTTCTAGGTTTCTTGACTAGCTTCAATACTTTGAAGGAGTGTAGTCACGCGCACCTCTCCTGGCAATTGAATGAACTCATACTTTTGCTGCTTTTACCTAGATGGCGCTAGCAGTAAAAAACCTTTAATGACCGAACACAGATGCAAATACTAATTATCACCATGGTTTGTGCTTCTTATTTTAACTTTATTTTACAGTAATACAATATTAAAAAAAAGCCAACTCAGACAAGGCTCACGTTGTTGAGTATGACGGCCTTCTCGATTGAATGTCGTGTAGGAGAAATTGATTATATTTGAAGCGCAATAATATATAAAGCGCAATTTGCGATAATTTTCACAAATAACTACTATTCTAGTTTCGCCATGCATTATTCCTAGGCTGTAGAATGAGCGGTTTTTCTGGCCAAGCTATGCAATGTGAGGCAGTATTACGGAAATCTTCAAATTGGAAAGGTAATTAAAAACGAACTAGCGAATAAATTTCGATGAAACTTCGTACACTCAACTATTATAA
Source organism: Amblyomma maculatum (assembly GCA_023969395.1). Taxonomy (NCBI): domain Eukaryota; kingdom Metazoa; phylum Arthropoda; class Arachnida; order Ixodida; family Ixodidae; genus Amblyomma; species Amblyomma maculatum. The sequence goes on along the minus strand of JAJIZL010099870.1, from coordinate 10,918 downwards.
TGTGCGCCCGAAGTGGTAAACATTTTACTGCTGTGCACGTTGATAAAGCGCAGATATTCGTGCCCAAAATAGCCAAACTTTACCATGTTTAAAAGGCTGCCGATCAAATACTGATTAAATTAAAACTGATTACGCACCATTTTCCCTAATATAAATACCCATTCTATGTGTAGGCCAAAGGAAACTGTTCTGAGTGCAGCAGTTTCTTCAGCAAATTAATCCGAAGTAGGGTATATCAACGACGCTAGCGAATTTGTCATCTGCAATACCACCTCTCATGCAGTTGATAACGTTGGCACACTAAAGCTGCGCACATCATTTGACAGAGCGTATATTAAGATTTCGAATGATGCCTACATTGTGATGTTTGAAAAAGAACAACGCGCAGAATGCTCACGCAAACATTGCCTAAAATGGCACATTCGCGCTGCCGGAGTGGGACCCCCGCCTTAACGCGGCGTCTTGTATCTCTCCGGCTCAACCGCTCAGTCGTTTGTGGTGAAACTGCACACAGAGCTTTGACATTGCGGTAACTTTTATTTGCTCGTAGTAAGTTAGGTAAGGGTGCTTAATTCGTTGCTGCTGCGTACAATGCGAACCCGCAATCTGCGCCAGTATCAGGAGCCGAAAGCTGCCAACGCCGGCACATGATACCACGGGTTCGCGCATCGCGCACGGTCGAGCCAGGTAGGTACAGTTGTCTTAGCTAATTTGCTGTACGACAAAAGTTCATACGCTACAAACTTACTACGTGACAAAACGAGTTTGATGCAATCAAGTCAATAGTTCAGACGGTAGGATTTTAAAAGCCGCCATAGTATTGATACATTACAACAATTACTAACTCATTGCACCTGCGAAACCGTCGTTTGTCTGTGCGCTATATTCAGGCTAGTAAACACATTACTTACCAGCGTATCTTGTCGCCTTGACACGATCCGAGGTGCGTGTTTTGGTTTGGTGGACGCGGGAACGGAGCGGTTGCCTCCGAAATTTTGCTGCACTACGCACGGCGCGGTGCACTGGAGCACGGCATTTAAGGCACTGACCTAATGCTGGAGATCGGTAAGCCGATTTCGAAGTCCATTTCGTATGGGAGACACAAGAAACGAGAGCATACACAGGCGGAAAGCGCCCCGCAGGGAGCTGAAACAAGGTCGTCGCGCGCGACCGCGCCGTGGTTACCGCGGTGCCCGCGTGAGACCGGAAGTGCAAGGAAAAAAGCTTTCAAAAAATGTTTCTGTCTACAAAACTTCTAATTTTCTTTCCTGATAGCTAAACGTTAAGCGTATTACAGTTATTTTGGCACAAGTGGTAGTTTTATGAATGCGTGACGTCGCAAAGAAGCAGATCAATAGTCATTCGAAAACGCAAGTACGTAGACGCGTTGCACAGAGGAGATGGGGGACCGCAAAAGTCGAAGGAAAGAGAGCGCCAACTTTCGCATAGGGTTGCGGGACCTGTGCTGCGCGTACACGTGTTTTATTACGTTGAGATGTGTATCGCAGCATGACCTAGCGACTGAGATAGTTTGCGAGCAATGCTCGGGAGGTGTTTGGGGGCCCCTTTAAATTTACCGTCAGCTTAACCTCTAGTTACATACGCTATTTCAAGAGTTTATTGATTACGACTGTGGATAAGCAGAAATCAGTTACCAAGGTGGCAGTGCGTTTCGAAGCATGTCTCGCTTCGGGGTCTAGTATATATTTTTTAAGCACGCTTGCGGCATATTATATAAACTCATGTAAAATATTTTCCATAAGGAACCAGAGCAGGCTCCCGCTCTTATCGTTGTCGGTGAGCCATTTAGAGAAGTCCTCTTCCCGTGTTGTGGTTAGTCCCACTGTGGTGTGTCCTTGATGCCCTTGTCTCTGCGCAAATCCATAGCAGGTGGCGAACATCCACTTCTGCAAATGGTGTGGAACACTTCGGGCACGTGGTTGGTCCGATGTCTGCTTGAGATTCCCATCGGCATGTTACCGACGGGGTAAGGGCCGCCCCAGCTCTTATCCTTCTAAGGGAAACCTCCTCCAACCTCCTTAAGTTATGAGGGAGGGGGGAAGTACACGGGGAAATGAGGGCACGTGTACTTTTTCATAAAGAGAATGCTAACATGGGAACAGCGGAGCGGGCATCAAAAGGGAGCCTGGTGGGGTGCGCATTGGTATTTGGAACTTCGTGTGTGAGGTGGTGAACTTTTCTCTGCTCAGCGTTCTCAGCATCGTCTTGTGTCCAATGTATCTGGATGCGTATCTTTGTTTTTGTTTTTATTGAGTGCGTGGTTCTCCTGGGTTACACATAGCGTCTTTGTCACTTTCTTCAGTTTTATTGCGGCTAAGGAGTCTGTATAGATGTGGGCTTCTGTTATGGAATCTATTTTATTTATGGCCTCCATAGCATCATCGCGGATTGCATAGAGTTCCATCACAAACGAGTCCGGGTATTCTGAAACATATTCTTTATGTACATTTAGTTCGCTGTGTGTTGGACTTGTAGCTGCTGTTCCACCGCCATTTTCTAAATTGATGCATCCGTATATGCAATGCAGGCACCTGGAAGTGCATCAACCAGAAGTCGAGATGCCAGCTTTTCTTTGCGACGAAGTCGAGTGGTCTTGTTTGTCGTAATAATCGTGAATTCCTACGGAGGTGGGTTAGCCATTTGTGGTGTTTGAACTGCCGCTTCGTTGTACAAGGATGCTATGGGCATAACGTACTTTCGCTTCATATCCATTGTTGCCTCTCGTTGTTCAATTAATTCTGTCAACGTATTTATCTGTGCAAACGCTTGGAGAATAGGGATAGGGGTAAGTTTTGGTAAGGCCGTGATGGTGCGCATTGCGTTTCTATTTATTCTTTCCAATTTCGCCCACTGCCGCCTCGTGAGTCTTTGGAATTGGGCCTGGTACAGTATCCTCGGCTGTAACTAGTATTTGTTACTTGGTTTTTTGGTATGTCCATTGGTTATAAACGACACATCGGGAATTTCTTTGGTCTCATCTCGCTGTTTCATCTCAGTCACCAACGCGTAAAATGCTTTTTATTTTTTATTTGCTGATGTGATTTTGCTTCTGCTAGGCCTAAAAAAAACATTCAGTGGACAAAAATGTGTTTTTTTTTCTTCTTCTTTTTTTTTTAGAGCAGTGGCGATACTAGAAGTTGCCAACGCCTCTTCGTTGGTGATCGAGAAATTAGAGGCGCAGGTGTGACAAACAGCGTAACACAACAGAAAACAACATTCTAAAACTTCCGAATATTCCTCAATCCCCTGGTAAGTCGGCGGCGTCTACATATAATCTTTTCACAGCTAACTGCATAAACCAATATCAGACGACGTGACGTGGTGGAGCATGGTTAAGGCACTGCACGGTGGTTGACAAACTCTGGTGATTGGCTGAAAAGGGTTCCTAGCACCTCACTGCTGTGAGCAAGTGATGAGTATAGCAGCAACCTCATTCTGGAGGACACACGCAGGCACACAACTTGTATTACTATACACATATGCAATAACGCACAGCGCACCGTCTTCCGAGTTCGGGGACGACGTGACCGTGCGCACACCTCCTCACTGCAAGAACGCCTACGTCTTTCCTGGCATCATTCGTACTAAAGGTTAGCGCTTTAAAGGGGAAAATACCACCACTACACTTCGCATGAATTGCAATTTCGGATCCCTGTAACTCAAGTCTCAAATTATTTGGTGACAGCTTCTAAACGCAGCTGCTGTGGAACCGAGGCATCTCTCAGCTAGTTGTAATGTCCACATGGATTGTTGCAAAGGCGTGCCTCTGAGAATGGATGGATAGATGCTTATTAGGAGCTTCCCCTTTAGAACGGGGGGGGGGGGGGGGGGCGTGACCAAAACCACCCACCCGTCTTTTTTTTTTTTTTAACTTTGATAATCCTTCAACTTTTTTTACTTTCATTTTAGTTCCAGGCTATCTTAAATACGCGTGTCTTAATTTAGATTTAGCTTCCATGCATCCCCTCACTGATATTTATCCACCAATCTTCCAAACGTCTCTCGCCTACCTCTACCGCTGATTCGTTCACGCTTACTTTGTTGCCTCTAAATCCCAGGGCCTCGGCTAGAGTCTGGATCGATACTGCCACACTTCAATATAGAATGTTCAATTATTTCTGCGCATATGCCGCACGTGGCACAGGTTTCACTTTCTTCATTAAACTTCCTTTCGTAGCTTAGGCTTCTAAGATATCCTGATCTAGCTTCAAAAGGAAGGCAGAGCTGCCTCTTGAGTTGTCATAGATGGTTTCCTTCTTAATCCGAGTTTTCCATTTCCGATATAAGTCTAGGGTCGGCTTCTCTTCCAATAATGATTCCAGTTTTTAGCCTCTGCGTATTTTTATCTCTTGTTTATGTTCTTTATTTCTCTGTCCTGCCTTGCTTACGTACTTACTGGTTACTTTTCTGGTCCTTTCCCGTCACTGTGAGTCAATGCCCATTCGGTATAGGTATCTAAATAGTTTAGCTGCCCACCTATTGTCGTCCAGTTTCCTGAGGCGTTCTTCGTAAAGTATTTTGCTCTGAGCCTATCCTGCCTCGAAAGACGCCCAGCCCATATCTCCCTGTACTGCCCCATTTATAGTTTTGCCGTGCGTTCCAAGTGCTAAACTTCCCACAGATCTTTGATTTATTTCTAATCTCGACTGGACATCTTCTCTTAAGTACAAAACCGCGTTCCCGAAGGTAAGTTCTATAACCATTATACTTTTACAAATACCTTTAAGAACTTCATATCTGTTGTACCCCCCTGATGCCCTGTGCTTCATTACCGCGGCATCCCTTCGATCCTTCGCAATGGTGGCTTGTTCATATTTTTCCATGTATACTTGCCCTTCGTTTATCCATGCCCCGAGCTATTTATACTCTGCTAGTGTTGGTATCTCACTCCCTTGTATCGGTAGCTTTTTATCACTAAAACTTTTGAATACCATCAGACCCGACATCAGTGCGCTGAAGGTAAAGCCGAGTGCATCTCCTTCGTATTCACATATATCAACCAATGCTTGTAAATCTTCATGGCGACTGATAATGAAACAATGTCGTCCACGTACATTATTCCTGGGAGCGTGTGTTCTACATCCGTTCCACCTAGCTCATACGAGAGATTAAAGACAAGGTTGCTTCCTTGCGGACTCTTTTCCATATTCTTCAAATAAGTAACAGCGGTGATAGCGGACATACTTGCCTCAGTCCTTTGCGTACCTCGGCAGTAGACGTACTACTTCTTAACCCCTACCATGCAATCTGAACTTTATTACCTATGTACAGTTCCTTTAGTAATTCAATTTGCTTCTTGACTGATGCCTTCAGATTTGAGTACTTCCCACAGAAGATCGCTGTTCACGCTGTCACATGCACCGCTCATGTCCAGAAAGGCTAAATACAGCGGTCTGTTTTCCGCCCTGGCTATTTCTATGCATTGGGTTATTACGAAAACGCTATCGTCTAGCCGTTTACTACTTCTGAACCCTTTCTGCTGTTCGCCCAGTACATTACTACTTTCTATCCATGCCTGCATTTTTAGTTTCACTGCCTGCATTCCATCCTGTACATAACCGACGTTATCGTGATCGGTCTAAATGATTTAATGTTCTTCCTATCTCCTTTTCTTTATAGATTACATTCATCCTTCTCAGTCGCCAGCTGTCCGTAATTTGTTTATATGTTACGACGGTTTCCAATGCCTTTGACAACATTTTCTTGACTTTTGGGCCACGACAATTAATAAACTTTATTAGAATTTCCTCCACACCCATGACTGTACACACAGGAATATTTGTATCCGCCTTCTTGCAGTTAAGATTCCTTTCCTTTATGTTGTGTGATACTGTTTCCATGTTCATAATAACACGGCACTTGACATTTAAACCAAAAAACATACACGAAATATGTCAATCGCCACCAGCATGTGTCAAATTTCAGACTCGAGGTATTTGGTTTTCTTTTAGGGATAATGCCCCTGAGGGTGCGCTAATGCAGTCCTTCTGCAATCTTGCAATCAAATGAGCCTCTATTATCTCCCTCGTTAGAGCGCCACGGTTTTTCGCTGTAACTGTGCAATCAGTGTACATAGGTTCACATGTTCCGCTGTCATTGACGTCTCGTTTTCAGCCTCTTCAATGTTTGGCTACAGAACCAGTAGCAGCTACACGCGCGACATTATCACAATGTTCTTTTAGTCTTTGAATAAGACAGCGGCAAGTTTGATGGATGTGGTTCTTCCCGCACAAGATGGTCAAGGAGTATATTACGCCATCCTGGCATGTCACAAAGTTATTCCTGTGCCTAGTTGAACACCTGTGCCATTCACGGTTCTTTCCAATGACCTGCTTGCGCGTGCTAGCAAGTTTATTAGGCCCTGTTTTGTGCAACTCGCCCAACATACTGTTTTCTGATACTGTTTCTTCGTTCGGGTCGTTTACCCCATCACCGTGCCTAAATTATTCGCCAATAACAAATGTAGTTTATCCTATGGCGTCCTAATCTTTTAGACATTTTTCTTCGGCGTCCTGAATCTGTTCCTGCTCCATATGATTTCTCTTACCCAGGTAGCTTATATTGCTCCAGAATTTATTTGCCGCTTATTTAGTTGAGCAGTGCACTTCGTTCATCCAGCGATCAGTATGCTATTTTATTTTAGTGTGCACCAGTATCTGCAATTCCAGTTTATTTTGCCGATAGAAATCTCAGTTTCTATTTCTTCTTGAGATAACTGCGCTTTCTTAGCTTTCCTATGTTCTCAAGAAGCAATCCGTCTTCCCTCGATTACCTGTCTAATTTCACTATTCCACTAGCTTTGAGGCGTCCTGCTACCATTTCAACAATTTGACTCTTTTTCTTGAATCAGGTGGCCGGATTGTTGAATGGTTTGATGGATGGATGGATGGATGGATGGAATATAGGAGCGTCCCCCTTGATACGGGGTGGTAGCAGTTGCTATCATGCTCGTTTTTTTTTTTTTTTGCCTATATCTTAACCATTGCTTTTGATCGGTTAACTATACCATCATTCCATTTATTGAATCTTTGTTTCCACATTACTAACATTGTGTCACTTTTCTACTTTTAAGCCATCAATTTTCCAATCGTTTTTTTGCTACCTTCCACCGCAGGTTCATTCACCCGGCCACTGCTATCTCTAAATCCCAGGACCTATGGAAGAGTGACTGCGCCTGCATCGACCTCCGGATGGATACCATCACATTCGAGTATAAGATGGTTAATTGTTTCTATGGTTTTATCATATATCGCACATGTGCCATCGTCAAGGTTAAATTTCTTTTTGTAGCTGCGTGTTCTAAGACACCCTGATCTAGCTTCAAAAAGTAGGACACTGGCTCTTGAGTTATCGAAGAAAGCTTCCTTTCTGATCTGCCTTTTCCATTTTCGGTATAGTTCTACACTCTGTTCCTTATCCATCGAATTTATTCAATTTTTACCTTCTGCGTTTTTCACCTGTTGCTTAACGCTATTTTATTCTTCATCCTTGTGACTAGCATACTTACTAGTTAGTTTCCTAGTTCTTTTCCTCCATTGTGAGTCAACGCTTTTTAGGTACAGGTATTTAAATACTTTGGCTGCCCATCTGTTACTGTCCAATTTATTCAGGCGTTCTTCATATAATATTTTACTCTGAGCTTCCCGTACTTCGAAAGATGCCCATCCCATATCTCCCTGTACCGCCTCATTTATGTTTTTGCCGTGGGCACCCATTGCCGATCGTCCGAAAGCTCTCAGAATTATTTCTAATGTCGACTGTACCTCTGATTTGGGGCACAAAACTGCATTTCCGAAAGTACGTCCGGGAACCATAATTCGTTTCCAAATACCCCTCAATACCCCATACCTGTTGTATCCCCACAATGCCCTATGCTTGTGGGATTCGGGCTTGCTGCGGCCGCGCTTCATTATCCCGGCATTCCTTCGCCCTTTGGCCTTAAGTGATTGCTCATGCTTTCCAATGTATGCCAATCCTTCGTTTACCCATACCCCCAGGTATTTATATTCTGCTACTCTAGGTATTTCAAGGCCTTGAATTTTGAGACCCTGATCAGTTGAGCCGTGTAAAAGGATCAGACTCGACTTAACTGCACAAAGCTGAAGCCCAGCGCGTCCCCTTTGTTCCCGCAATACTTAGAGTTTGCAAGTCTTCCTGACTATCTGCTCACAGCACAATATCGTCTGCATACATTAAACCGGAGAGGCGCTGCCCTACCACCTTTCCGCCTAATCTGTATGACAGGTTAAAACCTAGGTTACTTTCTTGTATCCTCTGTTTCATATTTCTCATATAAATCATGAACAGCAGCGGTGATAGAGGACAACCTTGTCTTAATCATTTGCATACCTTGACAGCGTAAGTACTTCTTATCCCTTCCCATGTAATTTCTACTTTGTTATCCCGGTATGTTTCCTGTATGAACTCTATTATCTCATAGCCGATACCTTCTTGTTTTAATATGTTCCGCAGGAGTTCCCTGTTTACGTTGTCGTCATCATCATCATCATCATCAGCCTGACTATACCCACTGCAAGGCGAAGGCCTCTCCCATATTTCTCCACTTAACCCGGGTCTGTGCTAGCTGCATCCACTTGACCCCTGCGAACTTCTTAACCTCATCCGCCCACCTAACTTTCTGCCGCCCCCTGCTACGCTTTCCTTCCCCTGGAATCCAGTTTGTTACCCTCAGCGACCATCGGTTATCCTCTCTTCGCACTACATGTCCTGCCCGTGTCCATTTCTTCTTCTTAATTTCCACCAGAATGTCGGTAACTTGAGTTATTTCTCTGACCCACTCTGCACGCTTCCTATCTTTTAATGTTACCCTTACCATTTTTCGTTCCATAGCCCTCTGGGTTGTCCTCAACTTAAGTAGAACTCTCTTGGTTAGCCTCCACGTTTCAGCGCCATAGGTGAGTACAGGCAAGATGCAACTATTGTATACTTTCCTCTTGAGCGATACCGGTAAGCTGCTAGTCATAATCTGCGAGTGCTTCCCAAATGCGCTCCATCCCAATCTTATTCTTCTTGTTATTTCCTTTTCCTGGTCCGGATCTACGGTTACTACCTCTCCTAAGTAGACATATTCGCCTACTACTTCCAGTACTTCGCTACCTTCCAGTACTGCGTACGCCCCGTTTATGTCCAGGAAGGCCAAATATAAAGGTCTATTTTCCACTCTAGATATTTCGTTGCATTGGGTAAGCACGAAAAGGCTATCATCTAAGCGCCTACCATTTCTAAAGCCGTTCTGAAGTTCTCCGAGTATCTTGTTACTTTCTACCCATGCTTGCACCTTTAATTTCACCGCCTGCATGGCCAACCTGCACATAACAGATGTTATGGTAATCGGCCAGTAGCATTTTATGTGCATCCTTTCTTCTTTCCCTTTATAAATCAAATTCATTTTACTCTGCTGCCAGCTGTCCGGAATTTGCTCATTCGTTGTGACTGTTTCCAGAGCTTTTAACGTTTCCTTACTTTTTGGACCAAGTTCATTATTCAGCTTGATCGGAATTCCATCTATTCCTGTAGATGTGTTTTTAGGAATATTTTTTCTGCCTTTTTCCAGTTTAGATTGGTCAGTCCTCAGCTGCTTTGTTTTCTGCTACCTTGTGTTGCTTCCTGATTTGCGGAGATTACCCTACCGTCGCTCCTAAATGACTCGGCTATAACTGATGTAATGTAGTTCACTGCGTTGTCTCCCTTTAAATAATTTCCCTCGTTATCTTGAATCCGATCCTGCATTCTTTGATTTTTCTTCGCTAGCCAGCTTATATGGTTCCAGAATTGTCTTGCTCCGCCTCTAGAGGCATCGTGTATGTCAGTCATCCAGCGATCGGTGGACTGCCTTATTTTACTTTGGACGAGGGCCTGTACCTCAAGTTTCTTTTGTCAATATGATTCCCATTTTTGGTCGATTTCCTCCTGAGATACCTGTGCTTTCTTTCACACTCGGTGTTCCCTTGAAGCAGCCCGTCGTTGTTCAATCGCTTCCCTGATTTCCTTATTCCACCAGCTCCGTGGCTTCCTCTTTCCATTCCAGCGGTTTGCTACTTTAACCTCCTTAATTTTCCTCCTTACGAGTAGTTCTACCTGTTCATAAATCCAGTCTTCCATGGGGCTTTCTTCTATTGCTTCCTCTATGTCTGCTGTTATCTGCGCTATTTGATCGTCGTTTAATTTTGCGTTTACTTTTTGTCTAAGTTCCATTTCACTTTTCATCAAGGGCCCCATCTGCAGACTAATACGTTTATGATCACTTCCCAGACTACACTCCCCTTCTTCGTCTATTTCAATTTTTGTGACCTTGCTATAAATTTCCTGCGACATTAGACAGTAGTCAATGGTCGTCTGCCTGTTGCGGAATTCCCACGCGACTTGGCCTTCGCATTTTGTTTCTCTATTTACTATAACTAGATCGTGTCGCTCACAGAAATCTAGCATTATCTTCCCGTTACAATCCGTGTATCCATCCAGATCGTCGATCTGGCCGTTCATGTCCCCTAGCGGAATAATATTGCCCCCGTCTCCAAACTGGCTTATATCGTCACTGAGACATTCAACAAGATCCTTGTTTTCTTGGCAGCATTGGTGTCCCGTTCCTAAATAAACTACCCCTAGCCATGTCCTTATGCCGGCAATTGTTTCTGAAATCCAGATATGTTCTTTACAAGATGATTTAATTCTTTGCCAATTTGTTCCCTGGCGTAATAACGAAAGTAACAAAATTCCCATAAAGAAAGGAGTTAGGCAAGGAGACACAATCTCCCCAGTACTATTCACAGCTTGCTTAGAGGAAGTATTCAGAGACTTGGAATGGGAGCAGTTAGGGATAAGGGTAGATGGAGAATACCTCAGTAATCTGCGATTTGCTGATGACATTGCCTTGCTA
>JAJIZL010099858.1:0-14062 GCA_023969395.1 Amblyomma maculatum | reverse complement strand
ATTTTGGAAGTATTAAAGTTTTATAACGGACGGATTTCAAAGTAGACGGGGCGCGGAAAAAATTACGTCTCAGATAACCCAGCGTTTTGTTAGCGTTGTAGATGATGTAATCTATATTAAGCCGCCAAGTTAGGTCGGATGAAATGTGAATGCCTAGGTATTTATACGAATGGACGCTATCAAGTTCAATGTCATTCAGAGAGTATAGAGGGGACGAATTAGCAGTACGGGTGACACGCATTACCTTGCATTTGTTAGAGTTTAGTTCCATCAGCCATCGATTACACCAACTGATTATAGCCGTGAGATCGCGCTGTAGAATGTTAATATCATTATCGTCTTTTATTTCACGAAAAATAACGCAGTCATCAGCGAATAAATGTATGTTAGATGACACATAGGATGGAAGAGCGTTTATATAAATTAGGAACAATAACGGTCCGAGTACGGAACCCTGTGGAACACCTGATAGTACATTAGCAAAGGATGAGTTGTAGCCGTTAGCGCAGACATATTGTGAGCGATTGGTGAGAAAGCATTCGATCCATTTGAACAAATTGGTGTCAATATTCAGCGGAAGTATTTTTTTAAGAAGCAACTGATGACAAACCTTATCAAATGCTTTCGAGAAGTCTAAAAAGATGCAATCAACGACTGATGACTTATCCAGTATATTGTCACGTAGTGGTGACGAGGCCGACGAAACAAATGAAAGGTCGATGATTGCACTAAAGAAACTTTATTTGGGCTGACTTGCCCCCGCAAAAGAACTAAGCAAATCGGCGGCGGCAAATGAAACAAACGTGCTCGTCGATCGTCGAACAAAGAATGCCCATCACACTCGTCAACGCTCAATTTAAAGGATGCACAGAACATACTAGATAACGTCGCAAACAGCTACCAGCACGGGCTGGAACATTGTGGAAAGACACCCGAGTGGCCGGAACCTTCGAGACAGATCTCGGTGCATCTTGCGCTACAACAAAACTGATAAAGGTGTGACTCGCGACATCGAGCATTAACAAACAAAGTTTACGGAACTGATACGCGGTCCAGAGTCAGAGTGATAAGCCTGTATGTCGGCGGCTGTTAAAGAACAACAAATACAGTTTTGAAGGTTTTGCGGCATTACTCCCCCCTTAAAAAACATCGCCTCGATGTTCCAAAACAAAGAAACTTAAACATAAACACTGCAAAGTTTAAACACCACAGGTTCTTCAACGCGCGTAATATGGCTTCAGTCGTACAACATGTACAATTTCTGGGCGTGCGCGTCACCGTTGTGATGCTGACGTTCCGTCGGGAATGACTTCACAGTCCAGTGGTCCGACGCGGCGAAGGATTTTGTACGGCCCAAAGTATCGACGCAACAACTTTTCACCTAATCCGCGACGGCGAATTAGCGTCCAAACCCACACTTGGTCTCCTGGATTGCGTCGCGTCGTCGTAAGTTGTATCGTCGGCTGTCGGTTACATCGCTGGGCGGCGGTGTCGGTTTGCACTCTGGTCGTGTTGTCGTCGATGGCGTCGTGTGGAGCGGCGGTGAAATGGTTGCGTCGTCATTAGTGGTCGTCGGCGACGGAGGATGTTCGTATTTTCGCCGTTGAGCAACCTCACCTCCAAATGTTGCTGCCTTTAGTTTCCCCTGCGCGGGCTTGGGAACCTTCCACGCATACTCTCATCATAGTTACGACCTGGCGACGCAAAGCGGGCCCTGTACGGCGATGGAGATCTGAACCGACGGCTTGGTGGCGCAATCTTACCGCTACGCAGATAGTTGTCAATTTCTTGTGGTCGTTCACCTGGGCGTGGTCGTGGAGCGTCGACTGCAAATCCACTGAGACCGATTCGTTTGTACAGGCAGTGGCGCAAAATGTGGCCGGCCTCACCGCAGTGGAAGCATAATGGCCGGTTGTTTGCAGTCCTCCAGGCGTCGCACTTACTGGGGTTTGGCGGTCGTTGGTATGCTTGGCGGGCGGGGGCCAAGGGACGGTTTTCGGAAACAGGACGGTAGCGGCGAGGGTTCGGGAAGTCATCCCGTCGGGGCGCAGGGCGACGTAATGCACGAGCGTAGTTCATTGCTGTTGCCTCTTGTGCTGGAACAGTCGCAGCCGTCGCTTGAGGAACACCCAGCGCCTGCTGGACTTCTTCACGGACGACGTCCGCGAGCGTCGCCACCTGTGGTTGTTGCGATGATGGCATCAATCGGCGGAGCTCCTCTCGAACAATCTCCCGGATGAGGTCCCGAAGGTTCTCTCCACTCGCAGATGCGCTGGGGTAGTGGCTTGAGTAGTCTGGCTGAAGTGGTCGCTCGTAGTGGCGCATCCGGGTGTACAACGTCTTCTCGATGACAGACGCTTCTGTTTCGAATTCCGCCACCGTTTTTGGCGGATTTCGGACAAGATTTGCAAAAAGCGATTCTTTGACGCCTCACATTAAAAATTTGACTCTCTCACCTTCAGTCATGTTAGGGTCGGCGCGGCGAAAGAGGCGCTTCATCTCTTCAACGTACGCCAGGACAGGCTCGTTAGGAAGTTGAAGTTTTGACTGAAGGAGGGCCTGGGCTCTTTCCTTTCGAACGACGCTTGAAAAGGCTGTCAAAAACGCTTCCTTGAAAATGTCTCAATCTGTCATAGCGGCCTCATGATTTTCGAACCAAAGTCGGGCATGTCCTTGAAGAACAAAGTAGACCTGCCCTAGTTTCGCAGCGTCGTTCCAGCCGTTGAATTCTGCCACACGGTCGAAAAGGTCCATCCAATCTACAGCATCTTCATCCGGTCGTCCATGGAAGCAACGAGGCTCACGGGGTTGGACGAAAACCACCGGTGCTGTAGGCTGGGCCATTGTCAGCGTCGATGCCTTCAGAGATAGAATGGGGTCAGGCAGGAGACCGTGTTCGGGTTGTAGGCCTTGAAGTCGGCAGCTGGCTCGGTGACCTCTAGGCTGGTCTTCCAGGGCGACAGGAACACGGCTTGGGTCTTGGCTTGAAGGATCAAAGGCAGCACCTCCACCAGATGTCACGTAGTGGTGACGAGATCGACGAAACAAATGAAAGGTCGATGATTGCACTAAAAAAATTCTTTATTTGGGCTGATTTGCGCCCGCAAAAGAACTAAGCAACTCAACGGCGGCGATAGAAACAAACGTGCTCGTCGATCGTCGAACAAAGAATGCCCATCACACTCGTCAACGCTCAATTTAAAGGCTGCACAGAACAATCTAGATAACGTCGCAAACAGCTACCGGCACGGGCTGGAACATTGTGGAAAGACACCCGAGTGGCCGGAACCTTCAAGACAGATCTCGTTGCATTTTGCGCTACAACAAAACTGATAAAGGTGTGACTCGCGACATCGAGCATTAACAAACAAAGATTACGGAACTGATACGCGGTCCAGAGTCAGAGTGATAAGCCTGTATGCCGGCGGCTGTTAAAAAACAACAAATACAGTTTTGAAGGTTTCGCGGCAATATGATGTAAGCTAATTGTAAAAGAAATTAGTTGAGTCTCACATGAAAAAGTTTTGCGGTAACTATGTTGTGCAGACGAGAAAAATGAATTACTCTCAAGAAAGTTCACGAGTGTGGCGAATATGATATGTTCAAGTAATTTGCAACATGTACTAGTAATAGATATGGGGCGATAATTAGCAGGAGAGGACTTGCTCCCTGATTTGTGAAGTGAAACGATCGTTCCAATTTTCCATTGTTCAGGAAGTGTGCTTGTGTCCAGTGACTGTTGAAAAATATAAGTTAAAATAACTGAGCTATAGGCAGAAGTGCTTTTTAAAAATTTTGCTATAACGAAATCATATCCTGGACTATGATGGCCTTTTAGAGTATCAATTAGGCGAGCAACACCAGCTGTGTCAACACCTGACGGCATCACCAGGTAATCATGATGACATATAGTAGGAAGACTGGTACAGATTTTGGATGAAAAATTATTAACAAAAGCCTCATTTAGCACTTCAGCACAGATATAATTATTAGCTGATTCACCACATGAGTTCAACAAAGTGATAGGATGGCTGGATGTCGGATTGATTACTCGCCAAAATTTTCTGGGGTTTGTTTGTAGCACTTCCGGTAGGGTGTTAGATAAAACGTGATCCTTGGTACTTTTTAGTGCCATTATGTATAATTTGGAGGCAGCTTTGTAGGCAGCCCAGGGCGAGTCAGTTGGTGAATGTTATGCGATGCAATAAAGCCGTTTTTTCTTGTTTGATAATCTTTTGATGTGGGCGTTGTACCATGGCGCGTGCGAGTTAGAGACGATGCTGCGAACTGGAATATTTTTGTTTGTTAGACGGGCAACTTCCATTGCAAAGATATCCCAATTTGACTGAATGGAACGATCATGAAAGTTTGAAAGAAAAGATTCCATGAAAGTGCATAGTTCATCATTTATTGCCACGAAATTTGCTTTCTTGTAGTCGCGTATAATCTTTTTTGCCTTGGTATGTTTGAGGGGTGCCGCATTAAGGTGAAAAGTAATTGATAAATGGTCACTAATGCCTGAAAATAGAATAATGTCTGATACAAAATCCGGTATATTAGTCAGGATGAGATCAAGTGTGTTTGAGGCATTAGGTGATATTCTAGTTGGTTCAGTAATTAGATGCGTCAACGAAAATAAGGAGCACGAGTTAATGAATTCATCACCCTGCGCTGAGAAGGGAGACAAAATGGGCATCGTATTAGTGGTTGAGGAAATATTCGGAAAATTAAAGTCGCCGAGCAGGAGTATAGGAGTAGAAGGGAAAGTCGTGCATATTTTATTAAAACAGTCATGAAGTTCGTTTATAAATGTAGGCGGTGCAGTTGGGGAACGGTAGCACGTACCCAGTATCAATTTACGATGATCAAGAATTAACGGCACTCAGACTATTTCAAGACCAGTGTTATTATTGATACTTGAGGATGAAATATCATTAGATATAGCGAGTAGAACGCCGCCACCACGATGAGCCAACCGATCACATCTGTATATAGTAAAATTATCTGCGTTGTGAAAAATTTCGTGATTTAAAACATTAGGCGTGAGCCATGTTTCAGTAAGAGCAATAATGTGAGCCGAACATGTATCAGCAATAGGTGATAATGCATGATGTTCATTTTGAACACTCCTAGCGTTAGTAAACAGAACAGACAGTTTCGTATTGGACGGAGAAATCAGACCACTGCCCCTCTCACACCCCTCAACAATGACAGAGGATGATGCATCTGTATAACCTGCAGTGCTATCTGTGCGTGTCCGAAGTTGTTTAACGGAATCCGACGCTATGTCATACCTGTACAACCTGTTGTTGATAGATAGTTTATCAGATTTTAGTTTGAATTTCGGCGACTGAGGTAGAGATTTTGCGAAATCTGTTAGCTTTTTGCGGACGGTCCTAGTAGCAGCCGAAAAATCTTCGTTTACTGTGACACCGCTTGATTTCAACTCATTGCGCAGTGAAAGCACTTGATCTCGCATTTTGAAGTACGTAAACTTTGCGATAACGGGGCGACATTCGTTAGAAGAAAAATTGCCCAAACGGTGAGCACGATGAAATGAATCAGCGGGAAATGACTCAAACACAGCCTTAATCTGATTTGTTTGATTTTCTTCTGTTTGGAGCCGGGATTCTTGAGAATCGGGAATGCTGTAAAAAATTTAGTTATCCCGACGAGAGCGATCTTCTAGCTCGTTCAGACGCAATTGTAAGCGGCAGTTTTCAGCTTTTAGTTCTCCTACTAATGACTGAGTAGATGGTATTTCATCTGAGAGACGGTCAAATAAATCGGATTTCGTTTCTAGATCGCCCAATTGCTTGCAAATGTCAGTGATGTCTGTTTGTATAGATTTTTGACCGGTTTTTACGGATTTTATGTCGGCCGCCAACTCAGTTTGACACTTCGCGATTTGTGACGAACGGTTGTGGAAATCTGAGTAGCTGGAACAGGACAGACATTTGTTCGGCAGCGTCAAAGTTTCAAGTTAAGTGACAGCGGGTTGACGCCTAGGGGGACCAGGGTTTGATTCGATGTCCCCACAGCATAACAACAGAAACATCGAGAAACACTCACAAAATGCTTCACGCAAGGTTCCGGGGTACGGGAACACTACTAAGCACCTGTTATCGGATTTCATAGCATATAGTGCAAATTTTTTACACACCTGTATGTCGAAAGAGGGCTGAATCAAGACGATGCCTTGAGCAGTGTCCCCGTGCCCAGTGCAGCCTCGATCGATGGGGTGGCTGCTCAAGTAGCTTGTTAGTAGCGATGTCGTTGCCGATGATGTCGGACGAAGATCATCAAGTTGTGCCGATGATATCAGGTCATGGTAGGGAGGGAGCGTACAATTGCAGTCATCGAACGGTGGGCTTGATACCGGTGACGAGGCCAAAGGTACTGGCTGGTTGAACTGCGCAGCTGATAGCAGCGATGCGAAGAAAGCCAGGAAAGCCTGCATGTCGCAAGAGCGCTGAATCAAGACGATGCCTTGAGCATTTTCCCCGTGCCCAGTAAGTTTTTTGCAGATCATTGAAAACATATTCTCGAATAAAAATTTGGGGTAGTAAGAGAGGTGGGCAAAAGCAAAAAATTGTATTGCCGCTCAGAATATGAACGTCATAAATGGCAACTTCAGGCATAAGTTGTGCTTGTGTATTTATCGGAAAAGTTTTATTTGAAAATAAGTAGACTTGAAAATCAGCTGATTTTTTATGCAGACCGTCAGAAACCCTATTTTCACGTTTCATAGCAGCAAAAAAGAAGAGTAGTTTGTCATACATTACCTGTAATGAACTAAGAAAGCGTTAACGTTATAATACACTTTAAATTTCTATTTTTTCCCCGCTGCTGAAGAAAATGTTTTAATGGTATTAAAACACTGTTTTTTTGTTTCGCTTGTTCACAGGTATCATGCATACTATTTTCTAGATCACCAATAGCAAAAGCATAACCAAACCGTCCATTCTCCCCTTTGCAAGTAAGCCGAGAGCCCACTAAACCTTTACAAACACGGCAGCCACCACAAGAGCGGCATCAGCCCGGGTTCGCACTGCTGCTCTGCCGTCGTCAGCTCGATAACTGCCTGCCTCGCATGGTTCGCCCGGGCGGTTTTGTATCAAGCTTCTCTGCACATGATGCTCTGCTTTCATGTTGGCTACACCTAATTCTCCCGACCACAAAAGCCGTCGTGCCTTGGTAGCAACTAGTTGCCTTTCTATTATGACAGTTCCTCACTTGTCCTTTCATCTATTCGATGTTGTCCGTCTCGGCTCAGTTTTCTTTACTTTTACAATATTTTCCTAAAGCTCCCCGTCTCCGCTTTCCCGGCACCAAGGCTATCCACCTTTGCTTTATACATTCAGTTGGGTCGTTAGTTCCCTAAAAGTGTCACTTCAGCTTGAAGTGTGAAAGCGATCCTCCTTGGCTTTTTCCCTCGGGCGGCTTAATTCTGCAAAAATTTCCGTCCTTCTCTTTACTCTCCTCAAAGTTGTCCAGATCGGCTTAATAGCTTGAACACCTTAATTCTTAATAGGCATGCAAACAGCCCTGCATGTACAAAATGTGGATGCGACGAGTCTATAGGCCACATTCTTTGTGAGTGCCGTATATACAGTGAGGAAAGACAGTGTCGTGCCGTACGCTGGAGCATCTAGATAGACTGCCATTGACTGAAATTAAGATTTTAGGTCCCTAGCCACGGCGATCGCCTGCGGTGAAGGTCTTCCAGACACTGCTCCGCTTTATAAAAAGCACAAGCCTAATCGAAAGACTATGAGTTTGCTTTTATGTTAAGTGATATGACTGTGACGTGATATGATGTGGCATATCTGCGATGTGAGTGTACTAACGTCAACCATCCCTCTCTCACAACTTTTATATCTACTCACCCCCTTCCCCCAGTGCAGGGTAGCAAACCAGTTGCTGTTACGGGCTAACCTCCCTGTCTTTCCTCCTCATCTTCCTCCTCCTCCCTAATTCTCCTTAATGGTGTCCACCTCGTTTACCCTTCAGCATATGCCGGCTCATATTTGTCCGTAGGGTTTTGCTATGCTTCCCCACCTTCTTTTTGCACGTGCGCAGACTCACCACAGTTGCCTACTATTTTTCCGGTGGTTTGCCACCTGCTCTTTCGATAGCTAAGCATCCTCACCCGAACTTTTCACCGCGTGCTTTAAATTATTCTTATTATCCCTTACCTCGTTTTATTTGCCTCAAGGTTTTTCTTATCCTCATTCTTGGGTTGGTGATTTCAATATCTCACGTCATTTCACCCTATTCCTCTAATGAGAAAATAAATTCGGCTTCTACTTTCTCGTTGTAGCCGCTTCTTACTACACACTGCTCACAGCCGCTGTCTTTCTAACACCAATGCCTAACTCCGAGGCCTTCCCTAAGAGAATGAATATTTCTTGAATGCACAACGGCTAGCTTCAAACTTCACTGGTGTTCGGAGATTCCGGATAATTCACTCCTTCATGTGGAGGGACCAAATGTAATTACAGAAATAAATGCGATCGCGAAACGCAGGGATACCCCACAGATGTTCAGCACATTTTCCATTTTATAAAGGGGAATCAAACATGTATTACGTAGGACGCGTTTTAGAAAGAAAAGCTTCTTCATTGCTTTTTTGTGATATGCTGCACATGAGCATTGGAACCGAGGTCTTGTGTTATCGTTATACCCAGGTATTTCTTTTTTTTTTCAATTACAGTGTCGAGAAAAGAGTTTTTCTAAGTTGACAGACACCTGCAAACTATTGCACCACTGCACAACGTTGTTAAGCGCCCTTTTCAACTTTACCTGGTCTTCAGGAGGGTTTATTTGCTGATAAAGCACGCAGTCGATCTTGCTTTCACGCGCAAGCCTAACCGCACCATCAAGCCACGCCCCCTGCTAGGCTCAATTTCTTATATCTGCTAGCTCAATATGCGCTGAAAATAAATCCTCTCACTTATGCCAACTGCAGCCGTTCTAGAACAGCACGACACAAGCATGACTCTACGTTCGAAGAGTACTCTTGCACCAACATTTTTCCCTTGGTCTGTGCATGAACGGAACACGCTGGACAGCTTTGTAACATCGTAGGAGGCGCTGCAAAGTTTCTTTAGGTGCGCTAGGAATTCGCTGCTATCAACAAGCCAAAGTTGAAATCTTGTTGTACATCTTCCTCATTATTTGCGTTTCCTTTTATTAATTATATGCAAATTTGTTTTCATTGCACACTGGTTGTAAACTTGAATCATATCTGATGTAATTAAACTCAGTTCTAGACCGACTGCATCTATATGCACCCAAAAGAGCCAGCATGAATGAATAAAATGTGGTAAATTCTGCAAAGTATGATGACAGCTAATGAGTTTCATCGGTTTTCAAGGGTACTGGATAGCCTCTGCACAAAAGGGCACTTTGATGGTCAGTGCAATAATTTTTTTTATGTGGACGCCAATAACGAATGTTTCTGCAAAACTTTGCATTGTATACCTTATTGTACAGTTCTTGCTTGACCCGATCAAATACTGGTTCTGGTGGTTTTATGTGCGCTTGTATATCTCTTGTACATGAACCCACTCCTGTAACAATCCCCAGTTGGGATTGACAATATATGATAAATAGGGGTACGCGAGAAATACCTCTCTGTGGAAAAGAAATGTAACAGAGACATGGATCAAGTGATAAGATGTATTTATACAGGATGGTTCCACTGTAGTGTTCAAACTAAATGATGTGTGATAATGGAGTCATTACTAAATATTATGCTTCTGAGTGCAGGAATACGGCTCAGCATTCCCTAATACTTTATGAGAGAAAACGTGCCACAATGTCGAGAAACATTTCGCTGTAGAATGGTTTACTTCTTTTAAATACCAGAGCAATATGGTCTGTGAAACACAGTGAAGAGCACAGCCCGAAATTTCCACCAACCGGACTACATCTAATATTAAGCAGTCTTTTGAAACCTTTCTTGTCTACTCGAAGGAAACTAGGCCGCTGCGGTGGGCTACGCTCCACGTCCAAGATCGCAGCATACCAACGCCGTAACATCTGAGCAACCATGAGCAATGCTATGGTGAAGCTACATTTGGTACAAAAACCTTGATCAAATGTACACTTTGTATAATACTTTTGGTTCATAACACATTGTGAATACGATAACAAAAATGTTATAACCTGCACTTTTATACTAATGATACTAATTGGTGCTGATTTTTATTTCACGCTTTACTAATAATTACGCCATCACTTAAAATGTATAATATTCAAACATATTAGGCACACAAAAGTAGGCAACCGTGAGCAACTGCGCTATGCTTTATTGCAACAGTATTAGAATTTCGGTCGTGACATATAAAATTGACACTTAACAAACAATTTAACTTTTCGAATATTCGCCTTTGTCTGCAGTAAACTAGTGTAATAATACTCTTTGGGCAGTATTGTAAGCAGTTTGTACCGAGCTAAACTTAAACTGCATAAAGTAGCTAGCCCACGAATTCCTACATTTTTCTGCCTCCTCATTGAATGAGATCGTTCACTATTAGAACACAAGGGGTGATGCTACACAAGCCCGGA
Organism: Amblyomma maculatum; assembly: GCA_023969395.1. Taxonomy (NCBI): domain Eukaryota; kingdom Metazoa; phylum Arthropoda; class Arachnida; order Ixodida; family Ixodidae; genus Amblyomma; species Amblyomma maculatum. The sequence continues at coordinate 3,487 of JAJIZL010099858.1, read as the reverse complement.
GAATCCCCGGAACGGCATCAATGTCAAGTGTTCATGTTCGCAGGATAACTTCTGACCGACTTCGAAGAAAATTTTGTCTTTCACATTAAATGGCAATGACACTTAGGATTAGTATGAAAAGATTAGAAGGCTTTTACATGAGACAGCATTTCTTGGCTCGTTCGCAGCGTGGACCGGAAATGCGGGTATAATCTGTGTTCTGCTCTTCTCCACAGAGCGTCTGGATACAATCTGAGCACAGAGAAAGAGGATTTCCCCCCTGTGCTTCAATCCCGACCAAGAAAGAAGTAAGCTTCCCTAGCTCACATAAGGGAGCCCTGTACTATCTCCATAGTCGGCCATGCGTCGTGTAAAATTGCACCGCACTATTGCATTTTGCAACAAGCAGCGTCGTCATTAACATGTTCGAATTTCAACAACATTGTCGCTGTCTGCAAGGAACATGGTTGTCTTCATGCAGTTTCCTCGGCGCCTAGCCTTCATTTAGGATAAGTAAATACGCCGCACAAAAAAGCCATCTTTTTCATTTACTTGATCAAACCATTCATCAGTCATAACATTCTTTTTATGCCCTGAGGCAATAAACATCGCAAACAAGTGCTGCCCAGATCCGCAATTGCAGTGTCCAGCAAATGCATCACTACCATTACTGCGCCTAATAAGGCTGAAGCACACGCCTCAAATTGTATTGTTTATAGTTAACGCAGGTTAACATTAAGGCTTTATAATATTTTTTGATGAAGTAGGGCTGAAGGGAATGGAGATGCACAAACACAGAACATAGTTCTGAATGGATTTGCTGGGTTATTAAATTTTGTCTTCTTAATGCATCAAAATCTTACTATATGTAAAAAATTGTCACATGTAGTACGTTGTACCTCAAGAACCACAGTTGTGATGTCTCGTTCAATTTCGTCATTTCAAAGCAACCGGCATAAAATGCCGAAATAAAATTTTATCAGCACAATGGGGTTGACATAAATGTCAAGCTAACCTTACCATGAAATTTGCCTCGCATTTACTTTCCAACGCCTGCATTTTACGCCCGCAGTTTTCACGCCAGCATTTCTTCTGGCTCTATTGAGGCTCTATTCCGGCTGTATTTTGTTATGTATTGCGGCAGCCACAGGCAATGAAAACCAAGAAGACTGACAAACATAGCGCTAATAAGAACTAAAATTCAATGCTCCTTCTTTCCTATTCAGAAACATGTACCATATACTAATTAGCGAAAGAGGCGGCACTCCAGTGGACAGGTATTACGTCCTCACCACAAGGATGTGAGGATCTCTAGTTCAATTGTTATCTCACCCTGTCATTTCAATAAAGCTGGCCTGGGGTCCGCACTTCCGAACTCGGTGACACCAGGGAGACAATTTTTAGCACACCCCACGCGCTCTTCCACCTGACAGAGACAGGCTCGTGAGGTATCGCTCATAACGGCTTCCATGGCTATCCGAATGTTGACGCCGGACTAGCTCTACATGGGTACGTTGAATTTGCCCTCAGGCCTTCGCATCATTAGCGTCCTCTTGAAAGGAAACTACCGTTCTACTAGACGCTACTGTACTATGCTACACCTACCACCACAGTGACCTGCCATCTTTTCTAATATTGTGTCCTGCTCGTGATTTTTTCTTTACATACATAACACCCCTCCGTTGCCTCCGCCTCTAAATTTAAAATTTGCAATATAAACCTTCCTCGCCTCTATTGTTGCCCAGCTGACACTCTAGGCAGATTCTCCTATTGCGCCTTTCAATCACGGACTTCTCATGATATTGCAGCAGCAGCCTTACGCAGCAAAAGCACCACGGTAGGTAAAGTAACCTGAATATTCGCAAAATGTATCGTATTACAAAGTTAAGGCTACTAAAACATCATCTTCAATCACGGACCTGTCCGCGGCGGTTGATGCAAGGAGAGTGACATAGCTGGGCCCAGATTTGTGGGTGTGTTGCGTTATCCCATGTGACCTTCTGACTTGCCCCATTTTAGTAGGGGTTGTAAAATGAGAAATCTATTTTGAGATAGAATCGATATATGGGAATGAAGGTGAGGTGCTTGGAATCTGAGGCACGTGCAAGCTCTTTTGTTCATTAGCATGTTTGTATTGCTTCAATAAAAAGGGAATTTGTATGCACATCTCTCGTAGCTTTTTGTGTATTGTTTCAGCGGGGAAGAGGCTGCTTATGAGAAGGTTTGGGATAAAAGAATACACAAATTTAGGAATTTTTGCGTAAGTAAATGAACAAGCGCATAAAAGTAAATAAGAATTTCCGATGTCATCAAGAAATGCAAACCAAACATTTTGCTGCTTAGCTCGGTTAATATTGGTTATGAGAGACAAAGCTTTCTGATTCTTGGTTTTCTGTGCTGCTAATCCACGCTATCTCACATTGATTCCTAGTTTTTTGAGTGGAAGGACGATTAAGCGTAGCCAAACACTTTCTTGTTGTTTGCCTACTCCAAGGTTGTCAGCAAACGCCACGCAAAAGTTAACACAGCTGAAGCTTCTTTTCCAGCCTGTGACACATACATTCCTGTTTGCCAACATCAACAACACCAAAGCCGAGTCTACGGACATGAATGTTTTGAGGACAATTAACCGTAGCACTGGAGGGAAAATTCAAATGGAGAATGGAAGGCAATCTCGCCTTGTGTCAGGAAATGTTTATATTCGTGGAGATATGCACTGCGCGAATAAAGTTTGCCAAGTAGGTGCCTGAAATAGAAAATCTGGGAATGCGAATTCACAGAACAAGTGGAGAATCAGCAGTAGAAGAACACAGTGGCGCCAGCTCGACCACTGTACGTGGGAAAGAGGGAAGGCATGAGAAGAAGCTAACGCCGTCAACTCGCGTGCAGCCTTTTCGAACAGCGGAGATGCCGGCTTCCCGCACCGTACCTAAGGTGAAATTTTCGAAGCCGATAACTTTAGCTTGACGAGGCCCTTAAATCTTCCGCGTTGAAACGGATCATAGTTGTACGCTTAAAGAGAGAGCTTAGCGCTCACAAGGTTTTGCGAGAGGATTAAGGTTTCCCTTTGCTTTTCTAATCAGTGCTGCTGGCAAGTTAAAGATAGCAGGTGATATTGGCTGGGAATTTTTTTTTGTTCGGGTTGCAGCCGCTTGACACCATGCGACATCAAGTTGGCTGGGGCTGCTAGCTAGAGCAGCTGATATTATTTAGAGGGTGAGATGATAGTCATCACAGCTGCCACGGCAGCCCGCATGCACATTTGTGGCTTTATACATATTGTGCTTTTTGCTTTATACATAAGATATAGTGTCTTTGCTCATTCTCTCATTGTTTACTACTACATGATGATCAATATGGCTGTACTAACAGGAGACTTATTTAGGCATGTTTGAAAACGTAGGAGCAGAGAGTTTGTACATGCTCGGGGAAATGCAGAAGAGGCATTTACGCTCCTTAACGCCGCAACTGAGCACTTGTTTTTGTTTACTCTCTCAATCATGTCTAG
>JAJIZL010099849.1:0-13479 GCA_023969395.1 Amblyomma maculatum | reverse complement strand
TTCAAGGTGACAGGCCGTGACGGCCAACCTCATCCTTTCCCGCTTTGCGGTGGCCGAAGCGCCGCAACCTTGGCGCTCCACCCCAGCCACTGCTATCTTATCGGGACTACGGCTTCGCCGGCGCCGGTGGTGAACGATGGACGGTGCGTGCGGTGCAGTGTGTGTGGGTTCGAGTGTGACTGTGTGCTTTTTTCCATAGCCACTCGTTCTGACTGGACGTTTTCGCCGCCCATGGTCCGTGTATCGTCGCTGCCGCGTCGTCGTCGAGCTAACAGCCGGAACCTCAGCGGGGACCTGTCGGACACCGTCATGCCTTTCCATGGCGCCGACGCAGGGTGCACTCGCAAACTTGGTCCGCAGAACTATATCGTGAGTCCTTCGCCGTTTTGTTTGTTCTCCAGCTGCGTTTCTTTGCTGTTTTGGTTTCATTCACTCATTTGTTATGATGGCTAGGTTTCGCTTTCTTACTTTTAACGTGCAAGGATTCCGTAATCCCGATAAGCAGCGGCAAGTGCTACACCTCGCACGTTTGTATCAAGTTGATGCTTTGTTCTTGCAGGAATGCAATTTTCGTACACCTGCAGATGTCATTTCCTTTCGTTCTTATTTTAATGTTGATGCCTTTTTTTCTCTGACGGACTCGCGGTTTTGCGGCGTGGGTGTCGTTTTTCTTAACCCTGCATTCAGATCGAGTGCTCACTGCACATTCGGTCTCGATGGTCGCTTGATTGCGGTGGACGTTTTTTTGGACGGCCGGAGGACTCGTTTCGTCAACGTTTACGCGCCGGTCACGTGTAGTTTGACGAACGAGTTCTTCAAATCCATTGCGCCACATTTTTTGGATGATGTTCCACACGTCCTGCTTGGAGACTTTAACTGTGTTTTGGACTCATGGCGCGACATCAGGGGGCCCGGACAGGGCGCGTCACATTGTCATGCAAAAGAACTGGGGAAGCTTGTCCGCTCCCTGTGCCTTCAGGACACATGGGTCGCACTACATGGGGACAATTTTGTGGCAACGCGCACTAGGGGTCGGAGTGCTAGCCGGCTAGACCGAGTTTACGTCCCCTCTACCCTGCTGGCCAATTTGCTTGAGTGTGAGGTGCTGCCCTTTCCTGCAGCGGTCGGAAATATTAGCGACCATCTCCCAGTAATGGTCACTCTACAGGGGGCGCCTGGACGCTCCAACAGCCCACTAATGTGGCGAATGGACGCATCCATACTGCATGATGATGAGTGCATTACTACGATTCGCGCGGAACTGCGGGCATTGGTAGCGGATGTGACTGACTGGACTCCCACAGGCTGGGATACCCTCAAGTCACGATGGCGAGACATTCTCGTGCTCACGGGGAAAGCGCGGCGCGTCCGTGTTACTACGGCGCTCAATGACGTCCTCAGACGTATGCGGATTGTACGCGATGGCGGCGAGTTAACTTTCGCAATGAGAGAGTATCTTGATACACTGCGCACTCGGTATCATCGCATCCTTGAGAACAGCTCCCGCTCATCACGTATGGCAGCAGGTTCACGCATTCCCCTTGTTGACACAGCTGACATTGGTTACGCGCGCTCGCAAGGTCAGTCTAAAGTTCGGCCACCGCAAGTGGATGAAGTAATCTTGGAAGATGGTACTCCCTCTTCAGATGAAGCCGATATCCAGCGCATCTTTTGCAGCCATTTTGCTGCCCTGTTTTCTTCCCAAGGCGTCGACCAACGCGAAGGCTGTGAAGAAGCTGTCAGCTCCTTCTGCGGGCCCCTCCCTCAGGTTCCTGAAGAGGCACGCGTGGCACTTACATCTCCAGCTACTATGGAGGAGGTGCGCGACGCTTTAGGGGCCATGAATCAGTCAACTGCGCCTGGTCCAGATGGGATAGTGGCAGGTTTTTACACCACCTTTTTCGACATCATCGGAGGTTTGCTTCTTAAGCTTGTAAACGGTTTTCTTTCAAATGGCACGAAACCACCCTCGTTTAACGCTGGGCGCATCATCTTGCTCCTAAAGGACGGCTTCACACCATCAAGCCCAGCGTCTTGGCGACCAGTTACCCTCCTGAACACTGATTATAAACTGATTGCCACTCTACTTGTCAGAAGGCTGCGAGCCTACTTAGAGGACCTGGTAAGCCCTTACCAGTCCTGCGCGGTACCTGGTAGGTCGGTGTTTGCCTCCCTTACGTTAACGAGAGATGTATTCGCTTACGCAAATGCCAAAAATGTCAGTGGTATATTCGTTGCTTTAGACCAGGCGAAGGCTTTTGATAACGTAGATCACAGCTATCTCTTTAATGTGCTTAGTTGCTTTGGCTTATCGACTGAATTTGTACGACTCATAAGATCACTATATAATGGTTTAACCAGCCAACTCGTCCTCAATGGCACCATCGCAGGCAGTTTTGCGGTAACACGAGGGGTAAGACAAGGGTGCCCGCTCTCACCGGCCCTTTTCGTGCTTGCTCTGGATCCTTTTCTGCGTAAAGTAGTCGCCGACAAACGAATTCGGGGCTTCCCAATGGTAGGACAGGAAACGCTAGTGGTTTCCGCGTATGCGGATGATATCTGTGTTTTTGTTCGGGACAGCGAGAGCTTCCGAGTCTTCCTATCCACCTTTGACCAATACGCTCTTCTGTCAGGTGCACAGCTCAACCCTAGTAAAAGCCAGGCGCTGCGCTTTGGGTCTTTCAGAGATCCACTGCCTGTGGCGGTGAACTTTGTGGCCGCAGTCCGTGTGTTGGGGATATTGTTCGAAACAAGTGGAGTTTCTTCCCGTACTTGGGAAGAGGTTGTGTTGCGAGCAACACGCGCTCTTTCGGAGGCCGCACTTTTCAGCCTCTCACTAAGGGCAAAAGCCACGGTTGTGAAAACTCGTGTGTGCGCTTTCGCTTTTTATGTGGCACGCGTCGCAATAATTCCGCGCCGTACAGCGGGCCGCCTCGCGTCTCTTGTAGGCGCCTTTGTGTGGGACGGCCGGACTGCGTTGGTTGCCCGTCACTTGTTAACACTGCCGACAAACAGGGGAGGCCTTGGATTGCCGTGCATCCCTACTGTGTCGCGGGTGCTGGCAGTGAGGTTAGTGGGTTCCCTTCTCACAAGGGAGTCTTACCCAGGACGCTCACTACTCGTCTACTGGTTAAGCACGGCACGTCGGGCTTTCAACCCTGGAAGGCATGTAGGCCCCCAAGCAGAGAGGCCGTCCTCTTTCTATCGCGCTGTCGCGGGAATGAAAGAGGCGTTAGACGCCGACTTACCTGATGCGAGCCTTACAGACACGCCACCCATTCAGATTAGCGAACAAATCGCGTGTGCACGCCTTACACCGGATGAAATCCGGATGACAGCCATCTCCAAATGGCGGGCATTGGCGACAGGCCGAATGCCCAATGAAGTTGTAGATTTTGAGTGGAACAGGCGCTGGGGGGTTCTTCCCACGCGCCAGCGCCTCGCCAGGTGGGGCGTGGTACCCAACGATAGATGCGCCAATTGTGGTGGCGTAGAAACGTTGCAGCATGTTTTCTTTGAATGTGTTGTTGCACGCACTATGTGGCGCCTCGTGCAGCGCATGTTTAGAGTTCGCGTAGGCCCTGGCACAAGACGCCAGCGTGGCCTTTTTCCACGTTTAGTTGTCGCCGCCACCATGTATGTACTGTGGCGGCGTCGCTGCCTCGCTGAGGCACGTCGGACTCCTGCTCGCGCAATGTACCCAGCGCTGCGGAATCTGCGCCTCGTCATCTGGAAGTACTTGTCTGATCAGCTAGAAAGAGATGGTGAGGCGCGGTTTCTGCGGCGTTGGCATACGCGCTTCTTTGTTGTAGGTGACAACAGGCTGAAGATGCCGGCCTTGCTGTACTAGCCTGCGAGCCTCGTATCCCCTCTCCCCCCCCCCCCCCCCCCCTTTCTTAAGCTTGCACCCGAGGTCTTGAGTAGGCGCAGTATTCAAGCTTATATTGCGCCTTTATGGGATGTAATCGGTCGCCCTGTCAAACGGCTTTTTCTTTTGGGGGATAGTTTCCACACCTTGATGTGCGTGTGAGTTTTATTTCCTTTAAGCGAAGAGAGGCCATACGGACAGCTTTGGCTACGGTTATTATTACCCTTTGTTTGAGCACAGTGAATAGCGTGTATTATTGACGACTGTATAAACATCGCACCCACGATCGTCTGTGGTTTCAAATGTACGTTCAAGGTACCAAATAAACTTCTCTTTCTATCGCCGCCGCCGAGTTACTTAGTTCTTTTGCGGGCGCAAGTCAGCCCAAATAAAGAGTTTCTTTAGTGCAATCATCGACCCTTCATTTGTGTCGTCGACCTCGTCACCACTACGTGACAGTATGAGGTCGACGCCATGTTGCCGCAGCATGTCCTGACCCACGAAACCCGCTGTCTCATCCGGTAGCGATACAGTGTCGGAAAAAATGTAGCTGGGATGGTCAAGGCTTTCATTTCCGATAGAACACCGGAAAAGGTACAGGCCCCCAGTTACGAGATCCGCTCCTGTGATCCCCACAAACTTTACATTAGGATATTGTCGGGCTTCCTGCACTTGCCTATCTCCCTTCCTCGTCAGTAAATAAAAGAACTTTTACTTTATGAGCGTTATCCTGCAGCCAGAGTCGACCAACAGATTGCAGGTGACCCCATTCACCACAGATTTGGCAATTGGGCAGGACTCTGTGAACAAGCTTACAATAGCACAGCTTAGCGCTATGAGGCCCTGGTTCTCGCGCTAGAGTGTGGTTACCAAGGAAGCGAAGATGAGAAGCAAACACGCGTGCGTCTTCTCCCAGCTTCTGTCTAGCGTCAAGGAACCGCCTGAGCTTTACACTGGGAGGATTTCTGTCAAAATACTTGAACGCTAGTGTCTAAAATCCAGCAAATGTTCCCACGTTAGTTACTACCTCATCTCTCCAGGCAAAATCATGTGCTGCTCCGGACATTCGATATTTCGTCATCCCAAGCTGTTGTTCTTCAGTTAAACCGCCCACCTTTCCTACTTGTTCTAACATATAAAAAAATTCATTCATAGACGGCCCCTTATCGTCACCAGTGAATTTCTCTATCATGCTAGCTGAAGCAAAGACGCTTGACCCAAATGGCTGTGCACTCGACTGGGTTCCTTTCATTTTAACAAATTGTTAATGCCTCAAGCTCTCTCGCTGGGAGTACAGTCCAGCTTTTGCCCAATTATTTAAGTGTGGACCCCCCTTCTGACACCAATGTGATGACTCGAGTTATTTAAAGTGGTCTTGGGTCCACATCGGGCATGAGGAGATGGAGGCACAGACTCGGGATATAATTTTAAACATATTTAATCAAAATAACTGGCTCAGTTTCGCTTACGGCTGGACGTCACTGGGATGCGTCGCTGAGTTGGCGGGGTGCTGCACGGGCTCCGAAGGAGGGCTGGGTGTTCGTCACGGCCAGATGGCGGAATGCAGAGGGCTGCCGCTGCTTCCTTGTGTCTAGCTGGCGGCGGGGGGGGGGGGGGGGGGGGGGATGAGTTGCCAGGCGTGGAGGCAGGATGACACGGGGGCCGAACTTTGAACGGTGGCTAGAAACCGAGCTCGCAAGTCGTGGCGCAGCCCCAGTCTTCTGCCCTGCTCGTTTGCTGTCCGACCGTATCGTCCGCTCCTTGCGATCTTCTCCCCTCTTCCATTCGCCTCCTCTTTTTAAGCCCTTTCGCTCCATGCCTTTTCCCAGATGGGGAGCAGTCCACTCGAGGCAGGTGTGGTGCGGTCATCAATGTCGATGGGTTACTGACCAGCGTCCGCGCCTCGCGCACGTGCACAGGTCGAGATTGCAGGTGGCTGTCCATAAGTCACTGACCGGCACGCGCAGGTGCACGAGCCGTCAAAGCGCTGCAGTCAACTCTTGCTCCTTGCAAGGCGCGTCATCTATTACACGCGGCGCGAAAGCATGGAGGAGCCAGCCCACACGTAGCTTTTGCGTGCAGCCGTTGCACTGTACATGGCTGCAGTATAATTATAACTACATTACAAAGGCTTTGGCATTACCTCGGAGAAAGCGTTCGTGTTATGCTAAATTCACTTGTTAATGCTGCGAAACAAGTGTGCGCGCCGTCGGCTTACTCACAAGTCCTGTTTCGTGCTTTACACCCTGACCTGTGTTTCTTAATATTTTCTTTCAGGGCATAGATCCTGTCATGCAAACAAATTAGTCAAATTTTCTGTGCATAGGAGCACTCTAACCTTAGAAGGTAACGCAGTGGTTGTCATGTTTACTACTGCGCTGCGCAGATTGTCTCCATTATATGCAGACACCTGCTTGCCTGGGCAGCCTGTTCATGCAGTACATGAAGTCTGGCTACTCGCGTCAAAAGATATAGTGAACACAGATTACGAATAAGCCGCCTCCGTCGTCTCCTAATCAGAAGCGCTTTTCTTAATGTCTCACTTTCGAGGTATGGCGTGAAACATAACTCCGGATCGGCACTCTCGCACTCCCGTATATAGCAATGTAAAAAACAAAATATTCATTTGTTGTCTAAAACAACATAAGATATGAAGATTTTCTACGTAAACAGAGCTTCAGAAGAGCTTCTACGTAATCAAGGCTCATCACATGATATGAGAAATTTATACACAACGTATCATTGCCGTGACAATTGACCGCTCAATGATAAAAAAAACTACGTCAGATATGAAGAGCTTCTACGTAACCAGAGCTTCAGAAGAGCTTCTACGTAATAAAGGCTCAATTCACATGATATGAGAACTTTATACACGACATATCATTGCCGTGACAATTGACCGCTCAATGATAAAAGTCTTTAAACAAGCAAAATTCCTCACCCTCATGGCTCGTCTATTTCCTCGTTGCGAAAGTACTCAAATTTCTTTCGAATTGCTGGTACTGCGACGAACTCAAAATGATCCATATCAAAATTCATTTGTGCAGCTCAGCTGTACGATTTGCGCAATGTACACTGATAGGCTCTTGGAATCTTGAAAGTTCTCTACTGGCATTGCTGTCGAAACACACGGGGCAGCGCGATTATTAGGGTGCTTCATCTTCGGTATATAATGCATTTTGCGTTCGAAATATGTGCCAGCAAGAAAATAAGGAGCTTTGCTACACGAACTATCACGAGAGTACTTGAATATAGTTTCTTTTCTAAATGCAGATCAGAAATTGTTCACTTCGAAGTAAGTTATATCTTATGTGCAGAGCTTGCGCCCACCTTTTAATCTCGAGTAAGTCTATCAGTGGCACGAACAAATGACGGACATCCAAGTAATCGTTTCATAGGCTTCGTTGCCCCCGGTGCGAGGCATGCAGGCCAGCATAAAGAGACCTGATGTAAACAAAAAATATAGCAGAAAGCTTCGACTTAAAAGAGGACGCAAGCAGCACCTTTAAAGCGGTCTCTTCATTCCGCCAATTTTAGGCATCTAGAGGCTGGCACGTAGTTGGCAAAACTTAGGTCTATTTGTTTCTTATTTTAGGGTAAAGACACAGCATCGTCTCGGGGAACACTACGTTTACAGTGAACGGCATAGAATTGGAGCCACACATGTCGCCAGCTTGAATCCCTGACACAAATGGGGCTTAAACTGGAAAAGAAGGTGGATGCTAAACAAAAAGCGAAAACTTGCATGACAGCACGCTCAATGCTTCTCAATGAACGGATGTTGAAGGCTGGTTGGCCAGTTTCCACCGTGGGGCGGGCTTCAACCAGTGGGACGGTGAGCGCAAGCTGCAAAACGTCTACTTCGCATTTCTGGACACGGCCAAAACGTGATACGAGAATCACGAAGCTTCTTTAACCACCTGGGAAACTTTTCGCCGAGAGTTTTCGGCGACATTTCGTACCGACGAGAAGAAAGAGAGAGCCAAACTCGCCCTGCACTCAAGATCGCAGCAGCCAAATGAAAGTGTTGCCATGTTATTGAAGACATGACGCGACTCTTCAATCGGGCTGATCCAGCTATGCCCGAGGCCAAGAATGTGCGCCACCTAATGCGGGGCGTAACGGAGCAGTTGTTTGTCGGACTTGTCCGCAACCCTCCGACAACTGTGGCGGAATTTACGAAAGAGGCAACGAGTATGGGGCGCTCTTTGCAAGAGCGCTGCGCGCAGTACGGCCGACTTGCTTCTGTAGCAACCGCACATCACTGGCCGCCTACGTCGCTGCCCGCTGAGGAACTTCGAGAGTTCGTGCTGAAGATTGTGCGTGAAGAGCTCCAGAAACTACGCTTCGAAACTCCCCAGACAGGCGTCGCTGCAGTAGCGTACGTGATCCGGGATGAGATCCGCCGAGTGGTGCAGCCACCTCCAGTAGGCCCGCAACCAGAGCCCTACATAATGACTTACAGCGAGGTATTACGAAAGCCTGCACTTCTGTCACAAGCCAGTCCTCCTGTTGCTACTTTACCTCTTGTGCAGTACTAAGTCCCAGCTGTGCCCGTCCAACAGCAGGAATTCAGGCCCACCATCCGTAAAGGACACGTATGGTGAACGCGAAACAACCGGCCATTGTGCTACCACTGCGGGGAACCCGGCTACGTTCCGCGCGACTGCCCCTACCGCCAGATGGATCTCAGGGGTTTTTCTCCCGACGCATCTCGACCGCGCTACGGTGAGCGACCGCAGGAGATCGAGCCCTACTTGTCCGCTAACGTGCAGCCCCGACTACACAACGACACCAGTCCCGATCCCCGTCTTCAAGAAGGTTCTCTTCTCCCAACCGCTCGTCGACCTCTGGGCAGTTCATAGGCATATCCCCACGGCGGGAAAACTAATAACGGCATCCTCCGGGGGTGGGGCCGCCGCAGCTGTACAGAGTCAAGAGCCTCCACCCGACTATATACCACGACGTGCCGACCGACGGCGACTCGACCCGACCAGCCTACCGACTAGCTGCAAAAAATTGGTTTCCACCGAAATTAGAGTAATCGCTGACAACCGTAACTCATGGATACCGGCGCATATTTTTCGGTAATGAGCAGCCGGCTAGCCACGACCCTAAGAAAAGTTTTGATGCCTTGGACTGGGCCGCAGATCCGGACAGCTGGTGGCCATGTGGTGACACCGATTGGTGTCTGTACCTCGCGAATACAGATCCGAGGCGTAACTTTCCCCGGCTGCTTCGCAGTGCTCTCTGAGTGCTCCAAAGACCTAATACTTGGCTTAGATTTCCTCCGGGAGTATAGCGTTGTGATCGACTTTAAGGACCTAATGGTGTCGTTTGCCGCCCACCGCATTCTTGACGCCGAACCCCAACAACACATACCGAAGCTTCTAGTCTGGGATGATCACGTTGTGATACTGTCAAGATCCAGCATGTTTGTGACTGTTGAGTGCGATAGCAGCCCCGGTACTTGTGACATCACCGAAGTCAACATGTCGCTTCTTCTGGGCTGGCAAGTCTGTGTAGCTCGAGGACTTACTGAACTGAAGGACAGGCGAACCGAGCTTTAGGTGACGAACTTTGGTTGTGAACTGCAATATTTGGCTAGTAAAACAACTCTTGAGTATTTTGAAGGACTCCCGGGATGTGCAGGGCAGTACGCGTTGTCAGAAATAACAAACTTATTAGAAACGTTGACTACTCCAGTTAAAACTGACGTCAACCCGGACCTCCTGCCTAATCAAAAACGCTGCCTAGAGATCATTACCGACTCTTTCCGGGATTGTTTAGCAACGACCTCCTGTGTTAGGCAGATAAAGCATCGAATTATAGTCGACGACAACCAGCGACCATTACGTCAGTCGCCTTATCGGGTCTCTACAAAGGAGCGGGATGCAATTCGCCGGCAAGTTCAGGAAATGCTGCAGGACGACGTGATCCAGCCGTCGACGAGCCCATGGGCGTCGCCTGTTGTCCTTGTGGTGAAGAAAGATGGGACCCTACGGTTCTGCGTTGATTACCGCCGTTTAAACAAGGTTACCAAAAAAGACGTTTATCCTCTACCGCGCATTGATGACTCCCTCGACCGTGTGCGCCACGCCAAATACTTCTCATCGCTAGATTTACGCAGCGGTTATTGGCAGATAGAGATGGACAAACGCGGCCGGGAGAAGACCGCCTTTATTACCCCGGATGGTCTGTACGAATTCAGGGCGCTCCCTTTCGGCCTATGCTCGGCTCCTGCGACCTTCCAGCGGAGGGTGGACACTGTGCTTTCTGACCTGAAATGGCAGTCTTACCTGGTGTACATGACGTTATTTTTTCCGACATTTTCGAGGAACACCTGAGGCGCCTGCGTGCCGTTTTCGAGGCCATTCGTTCAGCCGGTCTGTCCCTTAAACAAGAAAAGTGCCATTTCTCTTCCCAAGAGCTGAAGTTTCTGGGCCGCATTGTGAGTGCCAAGGGCTTTAGCCCAGATCCCGACAAGACAGCGGCCATAGCTGCTTTCCCCACTCCAACCGACAAGCGAAGCGTGCGTCGTTTTCTGGGTCTTTGCGCCTACTATCGGCATTTTGTGAACAGCTTCTCGCGGATAGCTGCCCTAACTCGCCTCACAAAAGAGAACGAACCGTTCTACTGGGGTCGAGAGCAACAATGGTCATTTGAGAAACTACGAACTCATCTACAAAGGGCACCTATACTTGGTCACTTCGACGAGCAAGCCGACACAGGACTGCACACAGACGCAAGTAACGCCGACCTTGGAACGGTCCTCGTACAATGGCAGGATAGTGAGGAACGCGTAATCGCATACGCAAGCCGCACCTTATCCCGGTCCGAGGTGAACTACTCCATTACTGAAAAGGAATGTGTGGGTAGTGACAAAATTTCGCCCCTACATGTATGGCCGGCCTTTCTGAGTAGTGAGCGATCACCACTCACTCTGTTGGTTGGCGAACCTCAAAGATCCTTCAGGGCAGATAGCACGCTGGAGCCTTCGACTTCAAGAATTTGATGCTACCATGGTGTATAAATTAGGCTAGAAGCACAGTGATGCAGACTGTTTGTCCCACGCGCCTCTTCAGCGTAACAGCACTGAGTTCGACGACGATTTATTTTCTTGGCGCCATCTCCGCGGACACTTCGGCCCAACAACAAAGAGACCGCCTTGAACTACGGCATCTCATTGAGTATCTAGAAGGAAATATTCCGACTCCGCCGCGAATCGTCTCGCGCGGTATATCATCGTTCTGCTTACGAGACGGGATCCTGTACAAGAACTACTGGTCGACGAAAGCTAATTACCTTCTCGTCATACCTAAGGATATTCGCAACGAAGTCCCACGACGACCCTTCTGCTAGTCACCTGGGCTTTTCCCGAACGTTTGCAAGCATACGCCAGAAATATTATTGGCCTAAGCTCACTGCGGTAGTTAAGCGCTACTTCAAAACTTGCCGGGAGTGCTGTCGTGACGCTGGGACTAAGTTGACCCGGCCTTCACTTGGTAGCATGCAGAGACTCCGGGTTGATGAAGGATTGAATCTTCGAAGTTGGTAAAATATATACAAGCAGGTTTAATGGCACTTTCAGAAAACTTATTTACATGAGAAAAAAAAGGTATATCGGCAAAATGGCAAGCGTTAAGAGTTCATAGCGAGAAGCGACTGGATGAGCCGTTTACCCAGGGCTCAGAGCCTCATTTCGTGCTCTGCAACGTCCTTAAAAACCCCCATGTCCAGCCCCTCTCTGAAGATGCTGACCAACCAGTTCCAGGGCACGCCCCTCAGATATCGGCGTCCAATCGAACACATCACTGCACTGATGGTCTGATGCCCTGACTGGTCCGGTATTGTTTCGTCGGGCGTGGTCACTTGCTAGCGGGTAGAGCTTGGGAACGGCGAGGAGGTACATTTCTATTCTTCTGCAAAGATCCGATATGGTGGTTCCGGCAAGTGGATTTCCTTCTCAGAAACCCAAGTGTACGAGCGCGCCACGAATACTGCTCCCAGCATTGTCCCTTTCCGACAATTGCAACTCTTTCCTGCATTCCCGGGAAATCCTCTAATGGCCGTATTCGTCATGCTCATTTCTTCTCCTGTAAGTCAGCGGACGTGTCATTCCGATCGTCTCCTTTGGACAATAGGCATTCCTCACTTGACAATAGCGCCTCTCGACGGGAAGGGTGAACAGTTGAACAAAAGCACTTCCGGCTATTTCCCACAGGGCGACATTTCTTTGTATATTTCTTGAGGTTCCCTTGACAGGCCAATTTGGCAGTTGCAGGGTCTCGACAAATCAAAGCAGGCTCACACAAAAAGATTCATGGAAACAGGCTCACTTAGAGCCCTTGCACCAAAAGCACATATCAATTACCATTCCCACAGGCGCACAATAGTGCGCGCAAGCGCGGACCATGCACGGTCACAACAGTGCCAACGTCGAAAGACGCCTCCGACGAAGCCGGCCTGATTGCTACAACCTATTGATCCGCCACAAGTCCCGTTCCAACAAGTCTGCATAAATTTACTCGGCCCGTTTCCGGAGTCCTCCCTCGGTAATCGGTACATTGTGGTCGCCACCGATTATCTCAGCCGATACTGTGAAACGAAAGCTCTTCCCTGCGGAACTGCTGCTGTAATTGCGACCTTTTTTATGCAGAGCATTGTACTTCGTCACGGTGCACCCGCAGTCATTATAGCTGACAGGGGAACGGCTTTCACCTCGGCGCTTACGCAGGAAGTTATGCGACTCAGTGGCACAAGCCACCGAAGAACAACCGCTTATCACCTGCAAACAAATGGATTAAACGAACGGCTTAACAAGACAATCGCCGATATGATTTCAATGTATGTTGACGAGGACCATCGAAACTGGGATGCAATACTTCCCTATGTCATCTTCGCGTATAATACTGCGCCGCAAGAAACGACGCACTTCACTCCGTTTCGTTTAGTCCACGGCCGCGAAGCCACGACTATGCTGAACGCAATGCTGCTTCCTGATAATGCTAATCCCGCAGTCATGGGTGCTGATGAATTTGTTCTGAATGCCGAGACCGCTCGCCAACTTGCTCGATAGCGTATCTGGTGCGAGTTACGAGCCAGGAGAACAAGTTTGAGTGTGGAGCCCAATCCGTGTAAGAGGGC
Source organism: Amblyomma maculatum (assembly GCA_023969395.1). Taxonomy (NCBI): domain Eukaryota; kingdom Metazoa; phylum Arthropoda; class Arachnida; order Ixodida; family Ixodidae; genus Amblyomma; species Amblyomma maculatum. Next base: position 464 of record JAJIZL010099849.1, on the reverse strand, counting down.
GGTCTGAAAAGCTGCTTCGGCGATACTTCGGCCCGTATGAGGTAGTCCGCCAACTCAACGAGGTGAACTATGAAGTTCTTCCCAAGGGAACTGTCCGTTCTTCTCGACGGCCAACGTCCGAAGAGGTTCTCGTTGCACGAATGAATTCCCTACCATGCTCGTTAGCCGCTCGTTCGCCAAGCCACCCCATACTACCAATGTTCCTTGTTGCTCGAATCGCTAACGATTAGTGCCGAGGACGGCGCCTTTCAACGAGGGGGAGAAATGACGCATTACTAATCACTCTCGTGGAGCCGTCATGCGGCCAGACTGGATTACCGACGTTTTAGCTGACCTCAACCACGCTAGTGATCTCGGCCTTCTTCGTCTTTCTCGCGAGCTCCCTCCAGCCTTGCCGCATCCCAGTGCCGCGTCACTGTGAATAAGCTCTAACCTCTAACCTTTTGGCTGTTTCACGGTGACAA
>JAJIZL010099829.1:0-21326 GCA_023969395.1 Amblyomma maculatum | reverse complement strand
GTGTGTGTGTGTGTGTGTGTGTGTGTGTGTGTGTGTGTGTGTCGATGGAGTTTAGTGCCAATTGTAGGTGTCCTTCTCGGCATAACTGCTGCGGTTAGCCCATACAGTGATGTCGTCAGCGTAGAGGCTGAAATGAATCTCGGGGACTTTAGCTAGTTCGGGGGGTAGATGAAGAAGGGCTATATTGAATAGTATAGATGAGAGGACGGCTCCCTGGGGCGCACCTCGTGCACGCAGTGTGATCCCCGGAAGGCAGGGGTCGCCAAAAATGTGGCTGTGCGCTAGCTGAGGAAGTCTCGGATGTAATATACAACTTGGTGCCGACTCCCGGGGTTGTAAGGTTCTGAAAAATTGCCGAGTGGGTAACATTATCGAATGCCTTAGTAAGACCCATACCTAAGATTGCTTTAGCGTCATAGGTTCGGCAGTCGAGAAAGTGATTTTTTAACTGTAGCAAGACATGCTGTGTAGAAAGGCCAGGACGAAATCTAAACATGCAGGTGGGCATGACATTTCTTTAGGTATTCACAAAGCCTAGTCTGCAGTACATACCCCCTTAGTTTGCCAACGGAAGACGTGAGGGATAGGCCTGAGGTTTGACATTGGAAGAGGTTTCCCAGGTTTCAGTATAAAGACAACTTTGGCCTCTTTCTATTGTGGTGGGAGGGTGACCCTTTGCTTGCACACGTTAAAGTATTCGGTAAGGGCGGCAACAGATTGGACATTGAGATTTCGGAGGGCTTTATATACGTAACCCATCTGGACCGGGGGCTGAATATGTGTTAAGCCTTTGGAGCTCAGCCTGTACCTCTGATACAGTGACATGGGATAGTCGAGGAAGTCGTAAGGGTCTCCTGCATAGTCGTGGTATATTACAGAAGGGTATGCGGGGAAGTACCGATTTCGTAGTTCTTGAAGTTTCTGTGAAGGTGCACACAAGTATGTATATATTTTGTGAGGTTATTCCGATGGGTAGTCTTAGTCTTAGTAGAGTCTACTAAGTGCCTAAAAAGGTTCCAAGTCTGAAACTGACTCATATTTCCTTCTACATTGTTGCATAGCAACTCCCAGTTTTGTCGTGAAAGAGCCGCTGCATTGTGTCTCTATCTCTTTGTTAAGACGAGCAGGGCGACCTCCCAGTTCCAACGCTGCCATTGCCAGCGTCGTTATAATCCTCCTTTAGCCTCCCGTAAATGTAGGAGGCGGAAGTGAACCATGTCGCTTGGGCAGTCATCTGGTAATGATAAGTTACGAATTGGGCATCGCTTTATAATTGTTTGGCCTTTTTTGTGATGTCATTGATGGGGGGTAGGTGCGGGCTGCGTTACACGATCGGAAAGAATCCCATTTCGCTAGAGTGTAGCCTCTGGGAGGCCTACAGGGCAGCTGAATATTTAGAAAAAAGCTCTATGATGAAATGATCCCTCCCTAGGCTCTCTTGTGTATTGCGCCAAGACGCGTGAGGGAGACGTTGTGCGAAAGTAAGGTCTGGTGTATTGTATCTCAAGACACTCGTTCCCGTGCGGGTAGGAAAGGTAGGGTCGGATAGGTGGGAGAGAATGGCTTGTTGCGCGGTTAACCACACACGACGTCCTTTCGGTGTGTCGTGCGGGTAACCACAGGCTGTATGTAGGGCGTTAAAATCTCCGACAACGAGTAGTGGACACTTATTTGCTACATGCTTTGAAAGTGTAAATAACCGTTCATAGTTGCTTTTATGGCACTTAAGATGACTGTATATATATGTAGGATGAAAACAATTCTTGCTCGAGCGTGTTGCGACTCAACTTCAATTACAAGGTTACCAATGTCTTGAATCACTAGGGCAAGGGACGTGCCCTAGTGATTTTAGTGAGCGACTAAAACGCTACCGGAGAGGGAACAGGAGAGGTGGGCAAAATAGTAGTATAGCCGGGTTAGAGGGTTCTTGTAGGGAAAGGATGTCTGTCCCGTAGCGCTGGACAGCAATTGCTGGACCACATGACGCTTCTTGGCCAAAGCCCCGGCCGTTGCACTGCCAGACAGTAAGATTACGGTTTCGACCTGCCATTATGAGAGCCTATACAAGGGGGAGTCGTAACGGAGGGGTGGCATTCATGAACTATAGCAGGGAGAGGATTGTCCTGCCGTTCCGTTGCCTTGTGCTTCTTGCGCTTTTGGAGGCGGGTTGCGTAACAATTGAGCCGGGACTCAACATCTGTATTGCGGTCAGAGACTTCTCGAGTTAAGACATCTAATCTGTGATTAAGAATAGCATTTTCTTGCGTTGTGCGGATTACCGCATCTTTGAGAGCTGCATATTTCTGACTGATGTGAGTTATAGTCTCCTGCGACTTTGCCTCAAATCAAGCAGCAAATGACTCAACTATGGTTGGTAAGTTGTCTAGTTAACTGTGCGTAGAAAGAGGGGGTATTATGCACGGAGATGAGTTTGTAGGGGGTTTCGTGTTCGCTTCCATTGCTAGCGAATCAGGAGGGGAACTAGAGTTTAAGTTGTGACAAGGTATGGGCTGAGATGCGAAGGGGGATCAGGAGATCCAGTGGCAATACCACTTATATGGGCTTCCAGTCTGACGATGTGTTGACGAGGGGCGAAGGCTTCTGCTCGGGCTGCTGTAGCTTCTGCGTTAACCGCCGCTGCCTCCTCCTGAAATTTCGTGAGTGCCTGATGTAGACTGGAAGTCACTGTCATTGTTGTGTGCTTGGACGAAGAGAGAGATATGTTCAAAACTTGTTTTAGCGGTACTGTCCAACTTTGCTTATGCTGGTTGGGCCGCGTGTGTCCGGACAACTGGGGAAAATTTTCCTTGGGTCCAACCGAATCTTGTAGCTGCGTTGGTTACTGGCTTGATGCTTCCATGTCTGCAGAAAGCTGCGTCCTTTGAATGCTCCCGGGCCAGTAAGGTGAGGATCGCACAGAATGCACTTGTGCGTACAAGACAGGTCTTATTTGGATGCTGCGTTCCCCATTGGGGATAAAGATTGTATTTGGCTCTTGGGCATACGTCATGACGGTGATTCGGCTGTTTGTAGTTGGTGCTGGCGTCCGGGCTGACACGGTATGGGGTGCAGCGGTGGATGGCTCCCATGTATTTGGTGGAACGCGGCCCTGTGGTAGCATCAATGGTGATTAAGATGGAGTGTGTCTTGCCCATGCGCCAGGCTGATAGTATGGTATACCCTGAATTTCTTCTGGCCAGATCTTGATATAGCTGTATTGGGTTCTCACCGTAATAAGCGTTTGTGATAACTGCTCTGGTAGTCCCCGGTGGGGGTACCACGTAGCCCACGCATGGGCAGGTTCGGTCTCCAATGGTGAGGGAGGTCGGTGTCTTGAATGTCTCGACTGTTGCGACCTGTGTCGTTGTCACGGTGAAAGTGTTCTTGGTCGGGTGAACGCCCGGCAGAAGTCATCCGGTAGCGTGATTTTGAGCTCGGTCTTCACTTCCTTCCTGTGTCAAGGTATTTGGTTGTCTCGAGATCGCAGTTCACCTCTCGGGTGAACGACTACTCGAACAGCGTTGGGCGGCAGTGGTGGCAGCTGCTTGCTGTATTGCACTGCGATACGGGACTCCTTCGCCGCAGGTGATAGGCAGGCCGGCGTCTTGCTACTGTCGGTTATGGCTGCACCGCCCGGGAATGCGTGCCGAGCGTTCAGATTAGGTGCCTCGATGGTAGCATTGCCGAAGTGGTGATTGGTTGGTTGGTTTGTGGGGTTTAACGTCCCAAAGCGACTCAGGCTATGAGAGACGCCGTAGTGGAAGACTCCGGAAATTTCGACCACCTGGGGTTCTTTAACGTGCACTGACATCGCACAGCACACGGGCGCCTTGCTTTTCGCCTCCATCGAAGCAGATTCGTTGATGTGGCTGTTGTTGTTGCTACTGTTGGAAGAAGGAAAAGAAAATCCACGGGCCTGCTATTGACTCTGTAGCTAAGCCACCTCCGCTGCCTCGTGCAAACAGAGGAGGAAATCGAAAAGAAAGAAAAACGTTGGCTGTGGTTTAGCTCTGGTTAACCCTAGTTGAATTGCAAAAACAACGGTGGAAGCTTTTTTGCCTGCTACGTTATTCCCATGTCACGCCCTATCAGTGCAAGGTGCTACATTATTGGGGACACTTAAGCTCATCCTTTAAGGGTATTGACGCGAGAGCGTAAGCTACCAGCCACAATATACTACTCACGCTTCAACCAAGCCGTATGGACGTGCTTGCGTGTCGCAGGGGTAACGAGAATACAAACGGTTCTGGCAGGCTGATTCTGATATCACCCTCCCATATGAAAGGAGCAACTCGAGTTGGCAGCTTCTTTCCGTGGCATAGGGATAACGTGAATTCAAATGTCATGGCAGGTTGATTCTAATGTCACCCTCTCACATTAAAGGAGAGGCCAGAGTGAGCGCTCTTGCAGATTACACGCTCACCCGAAACACGCCGCTGACAAGTGGCGTCCGTGTGCTGTGCGATGTCAGCGCCCGTTAAAGATCCCCAGGTGGTCGAAATTATTATTCCGTAGCCCTCCACCACGGCTCCCCTTTTTCTCTTTCCACTTTCGCACCCATCTTCCTCCCTTCCCTTACGGCGCGGTTCAGGTGTCCACAGAGCAAGTATGACAGGTACTATGGCTTTCCCGTCCTGTGAACCAATTATAATTATCTTAACCTATCATCACCATTACTATCCTTTTCACGCTAGAGAAAGAGAATTAAGCTGCGCAATTCACGGTCCCGGGCGTGTTTCAGTTGGTTGAACCGCTCGCTCGGCATCTGAGGATCCGAGGGATGGAGGTTCGATTCCCAGTTGAGCCAATTTTTTTTTTATGAGGAGACCGTAGCTATGCCTCCTCCCGTGCACGGCGTATAGGTCTCGGCAGTTCAAGTCATTCGTGCCCATCGGCCACCGGCTACGCGACGAGGCGAAACCTGGCGTAATGTTGCTTTCGCAACAGAACAAGAAGAGGGAGAGAGAAAGACCCGCGTCGCAACCGCCGTCGTCTACCACCGAAGCTGTGGCGAGAGCAATGACGGCCTACAACAGGTACAACCGCTGGTGGCAGGCGAGCCCCCGCCGCAAACAGCGGGGGCCTACCATTCCCAGCCCCGTAGGGCCAGGAGTCGCCACCCCAAACCCCTCCCCCGATGTGGCTGGTCTTGAGGCGTAGGCGTTATATATGAGTGGCGTCCAGTCGCCCGACTCGAACTCTTCTGCGGCTGTGGCGTGACCTTCAGCCGTTGCTCCCATGGTAACGACCTGTGTCACTGGCAGTGTCGGCGAGGGATCGGGGTACGGGTTAGGCTTAGCTCGGCGGCTGAGTGTGTAAGTCCGATAATCGCTTAAAGCAACGAATGTTACCAGAATGGACGGCTTCCCTGTCTTCCTTTGGAGCTTATGTCACTTCTCGAGCAGATTAGTGCCCTCTTTCTCTATTTCCACTTCGCTCCCACCTTTCTACCTTCCCTTTCGGTGCGTTTCAAATCTCCACAGAAACAAGTGTGACAGCAGGGCTGGGCAAGATACTATGAAAAAGTATCTTCGATACCGATACTCGATTCCCTGAAACATTGTATTTCCGATGCTGATACAAGATACAGGCTCGAAATGGAGTTTTGATACAGATACTCGGTACTGTATCGTCGATACTTCTATACATTACTGAAATTCTAACATAGTAGAGGTAGTAATAAGATTAGCGGCATTAGGAAATTTTATCGTGCTTTCTGGAATATTTACAGCATTCCCATAGCGTAGTTTTTCTGAAAGGGCTTAACGAATACGCCAGCACGAAGTTATTGTAGTAGGTGATGGCGGTGAAAACGTTTAATAAAAATAAAAAGTTACATGAAAGTTGCTCTGGGGTCAGGCTTAATGTTCTTCCCCTCACAAACACTAGGTGGAGTCCCTAGTACGGGACCCCAGTGGCTTCCGCTGCCGCCATTGCTCGTTTGACCAAGGCTTTTTGAACTTTCAGGTCGGAGCAGGCGAGTAGGGTCGCCTCGCAGTCCTCCCGGGTGGTGTTTGGGTTAGGTGCAAAGGCAGGGTTGGAGGGGCACGCCCACACCACGTGGAAAAGGTCCGAGGACATTTCCCCGCAGTGCGGGCACTTCCCGGAGAAGGCACTGTCAAAGTGTTTAAGTGACGCCGGGCACATCATGGTATTCGTAAGGAGGCGAAGAAACACGCTTTTCTCCGCTCTTGTTAACTCTTTACACGAGTGGGGGTAATTATTGTGTCTGCTTTGATACAGCTGCGTAATTGCTCTGAAAGTGTAGGCTGGTGTGAATTCTTCAGAGAAAGAAGGAGACGAGGTTGCCCGGTTAGAAAGAGCGCGGGCGGCGGCATCTGCTGCCTCGTTTCCTCCTAGCCCCGAATGAGCCGGAGCCCAGACTATGAAGCGGCGGGATGGACTTTCCACGTACGAGCTGTTTTGCAGTAGTCGGTAGGCCAGGTCCGAGCTGTTTTTTAGTAGCCGGTAGGTCAGGTACGGGACCTAGCCCTATTGAGTTCCTACACGCCCCTCGCGAGTCCTTGTCAGAACTCAATATATAGAATTGAAGCCATGGTTACAGTTAAGCGATTGCTTCCGCAACCAGCCTAGCAAAATATTTTTTTAAACTAATGCTTTTCATTCGAAACGACCTGCACTCATTTGGCTATACATAAAAATACAAATGTGCAACCTGCGTGCGTTTGGAGAACTGAGCAGTTATATTACCATTAGTGCAATAGCAAACATTTGAAGCTGTTAGAAGCTAGAAGGAAAACAAGAAAAATAAAATGGCTTAACGTTATTTAGTCCGGAAAGCGCAATGTGGGCATGTTAAAAGCGACGCAAATGAGAAAAGCCTCTACATACGCACACGAGCACACCGCAGTGTTGTATTAGAAGATGCCTTTTATCAGAGTGTAAGAGTGAACCATAGCCGTGTTGACCTAAGCATCCTGGAGGTAGTTAGGAAACTCGATGTTCACTAGCGTCGCTGGAGAAGTACGGCTGGTTGTAGATAAAAGATAAATGTATCTTTTTTAACAGACAGTGGCTATTATGGTGTCAATAAATTCGCATATTTCAAAAATTAGTTTTGTTTTAAGATAGAGTTATCTTTACAAGTATTATTCAAGGTTTGCTCAAATGCTGTTTGCAAAGACGTTGTTTGACAACTCATAATTTGTTATTCGAACTGTGCTGAAAAAATGCATTCATAGCTTTTGTGTCGTGCATTTCATAAAATTTTAGACGTAATATTTTTTACAGAAAAACGTCCAGTGGAGGCCTGTTCCTTGTGCAGTTACAAAGGATGGGTTTGTTTTCAGTCAAACGCCGTAACTAAAAGAACGTGGTTAGCCGACTGCATCGTGATGGACTGAGGCCTTAGAAGCTTGTGTTCTAGCCGCAAAGCAGAGCCGGTACGCGGAGCCAAGAAGTTTTGGGCTGAGCATGTTACAGCATCCGGCAGCACACTGAGGGCACTGCTTGACGAGAATCAAACGCCGCAGAGACGGGGGGCGGATGGCAAAGGGTGGGAGGACAGGGCACAGCAATGTGTATGATCCCTTCTGCGTGTTCGTCTTGCGTTTCCGCTTTGTTGATATCTCTCTGTGCGTGCTCAAAGATAAAGCACTTCGTGAGCGCCTATTTACGATTTCTTCAGTTTTAAAGAAAGGGAATCTGGAAATGTGGTTGACGTTGAGGGGCCGGGGTATTTGTAAGGAACCCACGCGGTACTACAAGCCGAGTTGTCTCAGGGCCTGTACTATCGTCTGAGCGAGCGCCGCCAACCAAAAATCTCACAGCGGTTTGAATATTTGAAGTTTTCTTTAGTATCGAGTATCTTCAAAATGCACGATACTTTAAAGATGTATTTTCGATACCGATACTTCGATACAATCATTTTCAGCACACGATACCTAATACCGATACACAAAATGTATCTAAAGATAGTATCGGAGATACATGTATCTTCGATACTACCCATGACTGTGACAGGTACATGCGCATTTCCCCTCCTGTGAACCAATTATTTATTAGCGGCCATTGAAGAGAAAGGGTAACGACAGCACGTACTACGTCATAAGGAGCTGTCGTTGGGGAAAATAAAATTCGTGGCGGTTTAAGCGTGGCTTTAACCTAGTGATAGAGCGAAAGCCGTGAGTGTTGCCGCGAATTTTGCTACGGACAACTGGATTTAATGTGCCGCCGTCACAACGTTCGAACGAACCTTCTGTCCTACCAACTCGCAGTTGTCGTTCGCCTCTACCACCTACAGAGTTATCTGTCTTCTTCTTCTTCCTCTCCTTCTTCTCTCCTTCTTTTTCTTCTTCTATTTCTTCTCCTAGTTCTTTTACTTCTTTTTTTATTATGCTTTCTTTCCTTCTTCCTCTTCTTCTTCTTCGTCTTCCACGGTGCCATGGTAACTTGGTGCCACGCCGACGGTTTGAAGACCTAGCGCAGTGAAGCGTTCGGTACAAAAGAGAGACAGAGAGAACAACGGAAACTCCCTTTGCAGCTCAATTAAATCGTGTTTGCGCAGATCGATCGCTACAGCGATGCATGACATAGATTTGTACCAAATATATATCCTCAGAAGGAAGAGATTGCAGTGCATCCAAAATGCGAAGCATGCCTTGGCGAGATGTCCCCGGCCACGCACTTCAAAAATATGCCATCCTGTATGTCATTCTAGACAGGGCCACTGAGATAATTAAGTCGGCGTTAGTAAGACATTTTGGAGCGAAAAATAAGAACCTATTTTTTCGTTTTCGCCGGAGCTTGGCAGGCGGAAGCCACAACATTCTTGGTTGGGTTTAGAATGGTGAATTACTGCTTTTGTACTAAAAAGATACAGTATTGAGCTGTCACCTTCCCATCATCATCATCACCATCATCATCATCATCATCAGCAGCAGCAGCAGCCGGATTATACCAACTCGCTGTAGGCCAAATGTTTCTCGTATTATAGTTCTCAACTTAACGCGGTCCTCTGCTAGCTGTATCCACTTGACCCCAGAACATTTCTCAACCTCATCTGCCCACCTAATTTTTTGTTGCTCTCTCTCTCTGACGCTTGCTTTCCTTGGAATCCAATTTATTACCTCTTATTTCTGCACGCAACGTCCGTCTTGTTTCTCACTTGAGTGAATAGCCGTTATTCAGTACGCCACCTAACAGATCCCAGGCAGCACATTTCATCGGCCCAATAATGGGGATTGATTGGGGATTACTGGCCCACAAGTGGCCCAATGGTGCCATTGAGCTACCAATAATGTGCAGCCACGCTATACCATAATCATTATTGGCCCACTGAACTTCACCCATATCCGTTATTGGCATTCAACCGGCTAAGAGCGGTCAATAATGCCCATTCATATTGAACAGTTTGCCATTATTGTATACACAATGAGGCAGCCTGGTCATTATTGGCCAACCAGCTGCAATTGTTTGCCAATATCTTCCACACCATGGTATAACCTGGTAAATATTGTCCGGTCAATAACAACGGCTTCTCAATATTGAATATATCTAGGCATACAGTGGTCAATAATGTCCAACCAACTTTGCCGGCTTCCTAACATTGTAATATCTTGGTTTCTAGTGGTCGATATTGTCTAATGAGCCTTGATGGCTGACCAGCATTGCACATATCATGGCATAGCTTGGCTAATATTGTCCGGTCATTATGGTTGCCTCGTCAACATTGAATATATCTTGGCATACATTGGTCAATATTGCCCCACCAGCTTTGGTGGCACCCTAACATTGTATATATCTTGGATTATAGCGGTCAATATTGCCTAATGAGGTCTGATGGCTGGCCAGCATTGCACATATAATGGCATAAATAGGTTAATATTGTCCGGCCATTATGGTTGTCTTGTCAGCAATAAATAAATCATGGCATATATTGGTCAATAGTGACCCGCCTGTCATGGCGGCCTGCCAACAACGTATACATATGCATTATATTGTTCAATATTGTTCGATGGACTGTGATGGCTAGCCAGCATTGCACCTTAATGGCATAGGTTGGGCAATAATGTTCTGCCAATATGGATGGCTTGTCAACATTGCATATATCTTGACATAGATTGGTCAATATTGTCCCATCAGCTTTGATGGCATCCCAACATTGTATATATCATGGTTTCTAGTGGTCGATATTGTCTAACGAGCTTTGATGGCTGGCCACCTTTGCACATTTCAGGCTGCGGCGGTGCTAAAAAAACAGTAGAAGCAGCTCTGACCGACAGAGACATTTCTAATGCTTGCATCTCAGTATGACAGTGTGTTGGGGCTAATTTCGTCGCAGCTAAATTTTTCGCTGGCCCGGACGTCAGTTTACGTTCAACTGTAGAAGATATTCATACGCCATACGTAATTTGGGCCACCATATATATAATGTTTATTGGGATTAATGTATAGATAGTCCTAAAATTGTTTGACTGAGCTGACCAGAAAAAATGAACAGAAGTGCGCATCACGGAAAATGTAGAATATACTTTTCTGAATACATTTTTCGTGATTCGCTAATTGTTGTGGATGACCTGCGATTATACTTGACAATTTTGGTAAAGAACTCTTTTATTTACGACTTTAGGCACGATTAATTGTTATGTAAAATTCTGCATATAATATCTTCGAGACAATTCCTGCAGACTAGAGGCCCGGATGTCGATCACGGACGTAGCTAACACAGATAGTGTTCCAAACTTTAGCCAAGTGTTGAAAAAATTCTGACAGCACGTGGAATCTACACTGCAGAAATTAGCGAAGGCGAGATTAATGCTACTGCATACGGTGCATTACGTATCATTATCGTTATCAACTAAACGCAGCGTCATTACCATTGATTCTGTCATCATTGTCATTATCACTAATTGCAGCGTCATTCTCGTCGCTATCCTCACGGTAGACTGAGAATTACGTATGGTGCTAGTTTCGCGATCCAGGGTTTAGCGCAGTTGGTTAAAGCGTTAACTAGGCTAGGAATTCGATTCCCGGTGGAGACGATTTGTTTTTCTGATCTCGTCAAATCAGGATGATTGAAAGTGATTGACACATCAATGCACAGATCCGATGCACAGATATATCCATGCACAGCTCTCGAACACATCTCGCGCACAGCTCTCGCGCACGGGATTTTGTTCCATGGGCCTATTTATACGCATACGAGTACAAGCATACGCGCACGCTCGAGCACACATCTGATCTGACAAGCAAATGTTTAATAGATGCGTGTCCGCGAAAAAAATTCTGCGCAGTCAAGAAACGCAAGGTACTCAAATGCGAAGAACGCAACAGAACGTGTGTGTGTCGCTTGAACAAACACCAGGGGTCACGTTTGGATAGGAAACGCAGAAACGATCGAATATATCCGGTGAATCCACATCCTGCAAACGTTTGTCCATGATTGGAAACACGCACGCGTAGCATCATTATTTCCGTCTTTTTTTACGTGATGGAAAGAAACCCAACATGTTCAAGCTAAGCAGAGGTGGGAGAGATTGATCGCGCTAGCCAATCAAACACGCACTGCATGATTCGCCATTACCCTAGCTGTTTCCGGCATTCAGCATCAGCACCGACTATACCACGCCTCAGTACTAGCTGTTCTTATAGACAGATATGTTGGGCTGCTTTCAGGGCCTTCGATTTCTAATATCTACTAAACACAAATTTGCACTGTACTCTTTTGCGCTCTGCTGTGGGCTTCAGCAACAGACAAAGACTGAACGACTTTGGCCATCGGTGCAGCAGCGCATAAAATATTTCAGCTAAAAGAAAAAATACAAGCAACATATATTCTACGTTATGTCTAGCTAATTCACTTGACAAGAAAACAATTCTGAACTCTCCTGGAATGGTTCGTATTCTAATGCGACGTAAATCGCACACTGCCAAAAAGTAGTGTAGTGCATGTAAAAGATAATAAAAAAAAATCAACAGCACTGCATGGGGCAAGGCAAACGAAAAAAAAATTTAAAACAATTACCTGCAGTGTAATGAATGCGCGCACATGTGTCGCCAGCATATATGGTAACAAAATTGAAATTGCATAATAACGATGTTCTTTACGGAAGTTATTTTTGTTCGAAAGCTGTAATATATGGCTCATAATGATGCATTTGACCACAACGTTTGACAGAGCTCTCTTAAGCATTCTTCAGAAGCTATTCTTCAAACATTCATTGCCTTATTATCCAACCATATAATCACCGCACCGAAGGCGTTTCCCTTCAGAGAACTAAATAATTCTATCCCATCATGTCAACCAGGCAGCTAATTGCAATTCATATATATTAAAAGTAATGCGAGTGCGTTACCTTAGCAGTTTTGAGGCATTTTTAGAGAACACCACTCTCGAAGAATTTAACACATGATTGAGAATTAGGGTTCCTTTGTGAAATATTCTGCCGCTTTCACAAGCGCTGCTTCCGCGGGCTGAAAGATGATTATACAGCGCTTCTTTCTGAGGATAACCTTGTCCCAAGTTCGTAGATATAGTTTCAATGTTGACCCTTGCTTTCTTTCTATTTTTTCTTTACTGCAAATTTAGTTCTTCAGATCTTAGCTCGTCGAGTATTTTGTATTTCTTGATATGCCCACGCTTAGTTCTACGCAGATTTTTTCTTGCTCTAAATGTCCACCTGATTAAAAAAAAAATAAAAACGAATAACATGGGAATTTTTAACCTTGAAGTACTCGTAGTTATGGTCGTTTTCGCTTTTCTTTTCCTTAATAGGAATACAGCAAGTATACGGGCTGTTGCATCGCTCAGTTGCGCGTGATGACGTTTCAAGAGCACTCCGTCATGAACAGCGACCTGTGTGCCATCTTTAATAAAAAAAATATGTCCATTTGTTTGAACCGAGGACGATTCCGTGAAAACTGAAGATTGTTTTACGTATGTGTATATTATTTGAAACTATGAGGTAAAACGCATTTTGCATTAACAAAAAAAAAATATAGCGAAATTATCATTCCACTGAAAATGTTACCGAGCCAACAGTCGAGGCGACCAAAGAGCTCCGAACGCACTCCTCGTTGTTTTAGCGAAGCCAAGGGCAAAACTCTGCGCCTTCTTCCTCACAAGCTTGGCGCAAAGAACATATGGTTTCCATTCTCTCGTCCTTTTGTCGCCTCTCCGCCCGAGGGCCTTGACTAAAGCAATTCTCCAAACCGCTTTCAACTTCCCGCCTTGTAGCCTTTTCTCCCCGTAAAGCAGTCATCGCGGAAGGGCAGCGACCTTCACTGCCCTCTCTTTCCTCCCGGCTAGGCAGGCGTTGCTCACAATGCCCCCCACTCTACTCCCCCTCACTCTTCCCTTCCTTCCCGCCAACTTTCCTGGCCGGCAGCCTTCTGGGCTCACGTGGTCCTGCGGGACCTCTTTCATTTCTCTCACCCCCTTTCGAGCTTTATGCCTACTCTTTCGACAGATCTCAAGCAAAAAAAAAAAAGAGGGAGAGAAAACACAACCATCCTTCTGCCCCCTTCCAACCGTGCCTCAAAACTCGACGCAAGCCGCTGATTCAGAGGCGTCTGGTCGGCCACAGAATCCCCACCCGCTCGAGCTGCTCGAGCTCCCGCAGCTTTGGACAGCAGAACCGAAAAACCAAGCCTTGTGAAAGTTCCGATTCGTTTTAATGGCTATGCCTGAAAGAGGATATTTGTGAGTACCACCAGCATTTTAAGTTGTTTGTTCATAACTTAGCTCTCTGAGATTATTTCTTGCTTTGTCTCCTTGTAAGATCGCTACTTTTTCTTACCAGGTGTGTAAAGCATCAGATCCCTGGGATGTACTTTGCGTGGCAGCATTCCTTTTGGATTGTTGCAACTGAGGTCTGCAAATCTGCGCTAGCCGTATGGTAAGATACTTTTTTTTTTTGCATTATTTGGTGCAGTATGTTGTCAGCCTTGATCATCATGTCAATAACCGATATGCTTGCGAGAAAGGAAAGTCATTTATTTCGACCGCACCACGCCAGTCAGTTCTGAACTGTATTTTCAGCGCACTATTTTGTATGCATAAACTCTGGTCATAATGACAAAATTTACGGCGCAGAGGTGGCCAATTTGTATCGCAAAAGAAAAACGTGGTCCTGTAAAACATGACGCGTGTTTTGTGTGATTTTCAGGTTACAACTTCATCGCGCGTGTGTTGTGTGTCTGAAGTGGTCCGTAAACTGAGAGTTAAGTCTAGCTTTCTGGGACATGATTTTTAGTTGCGAGCGAATATTTAATATTGTAATTTGCCGTTATGAATGCGCTATTGGAATGGTCTAAACGACGCGTAGCTTATTCACTTGTTTGATCTTTCTCTTGGGCTAATTCCGAGTAGTAGAAGTGTCATAAAATAGCCGCTTAAAATAGGTTATTTACAGTTGCTACCATAGTTCTTATACTTTACCACACGTACAAACTTGTTCCCACAACAAACGTAATGCTAAGTTACGGATTTCTTTATTTTTTCAGTTCGAGTGTATCATACAAACCCCAAAGCATCTGTGTCGTACGTTGTTTTGGCTGCAGCTTTGACAACTTTTAAAACGTTCTGTTTGCAGTAATGATGCGGTGCACACTAAATTTAGCAGCCGCGGTCGGAGTGCGACTGCCATTTTTTGTGTCTGTTTTTTCCTTTGTATTGATTTGAAGCTTCCAATTATGACGACGTCTTTTTCTACAGGTGTTCGATCACAAAGGCACTACAAGTATAAGGGGGCAAGCACTGACTACCGTTTACCGAATAGAGAACGGCAAATATCATTTTGTTTTATGTTTCCAGCGTCAACAACACATCCACATGGGAAGCCGTGCACTGCCAGATGTCGCAACCAATTTAATCAAGTTAATATGGCCGGCCTCGCTGAGCATGTAGGTTATTTCAACCTGAGTAAATCAGACAAGAAAGTTGCCTGAGGGCCAACAGGTAGTGCTTTATTTTGCATTTTTACTCCACGGTCTAGCTGCACTTCCACTTTCCAAAAGTTTTCTGTCTTAATGGATTTATGAATGTTGCTTTTATTTCCAGGTGCCATCTGCGAAAGGAAATACATAGTTATGCACGCTGCTCAAGTCCATATCTTTAAAGGCTGCATGGAGCTGCTGCCCCTACAACCGACCACAAAAGAAGCTGCGATGAACGCAGCGCCTTCCTCCCACCTGGGACTTGAGAACACCTTGCCAAGGGACGCAAAGACAGGAGGAGCACTGAAGTCTAAGAGTTCTGCCTAAATGTTTCCGTGCCCTGTAACACGTGCACACCTAATAAATCACCATGCAGTGAACCTTTCAGCTGTATTATTTTCTGTGCATGGATATCCTCAGCATGCTTTATTTAAATAAAAAGCTGCATGAAAAATATCTGCACTGCATAAGTAGGGGATGGCTTTGCAGGTGCCTATTAGTCATAGCACAAAAAAGCAACAAGCCGGATTGCCAATTGCTCTGGCTGGATGCCAATAATGCAAAACCACTGGGCAAGATTGGATTGAAAATATTGGGTAGCCGATAAATCTGGCTGGATGTCAGTTGTGAATATCCAGTGAATAAGCATGGATACAAGATATTGGATGGCCAGTGAGCTTGGCGGGATGGCCTTGATATAACAACCAGTGAGTGAGCTTGGGTGGAAGATATTGAGTAGCTATTGAGTAGCCATTGAGTGCCGTTGAATGCCAGTAAACAAGGTAGTATGCCAATACTGGTTTTGATAGGAGAGCCGATCAAATTGGTTGGCATATATCTTGGCTCTTTGTGCGCCCCAATCAGACGCCAATATTGACCAATATTGGGACCAATATATCCCAATATTGGACCATTGGCGGTCCATTGACGGCGTGCTGCTTGGGATACGCTTGCTGTGTGTCATCCAAGTCTTAGAATACACCTTGTGCTCTTATATAACTATAACGTCTTGTATATATTTACAAAAAACTTGTCGCCTCGTGTTTTATAATTCCATGAATGAAGCTCACAAGGCTATATAGTGTTGTGATTCTTTTAGTGAGCGATGAAATGCGATTTGGAAAATTAGTTAGGAGTGGCAATGGGCAAGATAGCTTTAGCATCGCTAAGTGTGGTTGGATTTGCAGTGTCTCTTCGAAATAGGTGAAGGAGTCTGGAGGCTTACAAAGTGTAGGTAAATTATAGCAGTCTGTAAATTGCAACGATAATTGTCGAATTCATCATTCAAATTTATACATGCTCTTTTCTTTTTTTTTTTTTTTTCAGTACAACATGAAGATGGAAATACCTCTCGGAGTTCTCGGCCTCTGCATAGTCACAGGCGATAGACTATCAATTTGTAACAAGAAAGGGAGCACAAAGGAAGAACCATTGCGGATTGAGAACTGCACTCTTGAGAACTCGGATATGAACAGTATTCCCGTTAGCTGCTACGTTGTAACTGAAATTGAATCCACGTTCGGCCTTCGTGTTGCTGTAATCATAGGAGTCGCTAAATTGCGCCCAATGTTCTGCGAGGGGACAACTCTCGACAACCACAATGAGTGCCTCTCGATCCGCCAGCTTAGCTTCGAATGCTGCTACCAGTACCCAGGTCAGGCGGCGCCCGAACAAGCACGATTCAACTTGAAGCTGTTTCTGCACATTCTGCAATTTGGTGAGCCACTGAGAGGGCTCATAATTGTATCCATTCACAGGTAAAGCGAACGAAGCGTTTTCGATAGACATATATGCAGCGTCAATAGCATATAAATAGAAGGCACACGCAACGAAGCCAGTGATGGCATGTACAGTTTCTGCACCGTTTACCTCAACAACTTTGCCGGAAATACGTCACGCGAAAAACCCGCCGCGGGTGGGATTTTTCCACGGGGCACTGGAGACCTGTCATACGCACTGCGTGACAAGGCCATGCTAGGAACCACTAAACGGCCGGAGTTTTACGCCTGTTCTTTCTCTTCGCTCAACAAAAGTGTTGTGCCCCCGTTCACAGCGCACATATTTGAGGCTCGAACTTTAGTTCACAGTCCTACCCTAAACTACCTTCTTTTCCCGTTAAACTTTCAAGAGTATCACTTGACTACCTTTGCTGACAGGCACTGGATGTTGGAAAATCTGGTTGGGTACTACAAGCTCAGAAGAATCCGTACTTTCCAACGCCTGAGGATGGAGAACAGAGCCGCAAGACTATATACCATCTAGCCCCATTTTTCATCGGCGAGAGCTCGCGAAATTCGCTCATCTGGTATGAAAAGAAACTATATTGCCTCCTCCACCAGGAGTTATGCACCCTTCCAGCCCTCGAAGTCCTCAGTCTGGAGTTGTGCTCGCTCGAAGCATTGTACGGCTCGCCATTCTCCTGCCTCGGACAGCTCAAGTCACTAGAACTGTACAACGACGAACTGACGACCTTGTCGGCTGAGAACTTTGACGGGTTGACCAGTCTTAAAAATCTCACGCTCACAAAGTGCTCATTTTTAGCACTCCATCTCCCGTATCCTCTGTTTAGCCTAGACGTCCTACGGTTGGATGAAAACAAAATAGACGCTCTACACCCGAACGTTTTCATTGGTCTGAATTTGAGTACCCTTTTCCTATCTTTCAATTTGATCTCAAACTGGTCCGAGCCAATATTTTCCCGAATGGCAAAGATCGAAAACCTGCAAGTGGATAACAACAAGATTAGCGTTTTGGATCACATGATGTGCAAAGACGTTGCAAATCTTGTTGCTATAGACATCCAAAACAATCCTTGGGACTGCACAAACTGCAACATCAGAAATGTTGAACGTCTTCTGCTCCAACCAGAAGAAAATGTCTGCGAAAGTCGCGTCGTTTGCAGTGGTGATAAGGGGACCTTGGCAAACAGCCCAATCAAGAGCACTCTTCCTAGCATTGAAGCTTGCCGACCGCCCGACTACTACGTCATCATCGGGGTACCTGTCATTCTATATACTTTTGAGCTCAGTGACATGCTACGCCATGTACGTCAACAGATGGTACATCCGCTACTTTGCCCTATTTCTGCGTATCAAGGTACAAGGATATCGGCGGCAGAATTCCGGGGAGCAGTATCTCTGGGACGCCTTTATTTCTTACCACAACTCGGATGCTGATTGGATTCGCGACTATGTGGTGCCTACCCTGGAGTCATCCACCATTCGATTTCGCGTGTGCATCGCTGAGCGGGATTTTATACCTGGAATGCCCATCGTAGAGAACGTGTACCGTGCCATAGCGCAGAGTAGAAAGTCACTATTTGTATTGAGTCGAGAGTTTTGCGCAAGCCGATGGTGCACATTCGAACTGACACTTGCGCAGCACCGGCTTTTCGAGTCCGACCGCGAGAATCAGATGGTGTTTATCTTGCGTGAGGAAATACCGGAATCCGAAATGTGCTCTCTGCTAAAGTATTTGACCAATGCAATGACACGTATATTCAAGTGTCACCCGCCATTTCTGAACCCAGTGTGAAAGACTTTTTCTGGCTGCAGCTGCGAGGTGCTCTTATATTCTGGCTTGGCACATAGGATCAGCTCACGAAAACAAAGCTTTTGTTTCCCTTGCCGCGAGTGAAAGACCAACCGTAAGTTATAAAGTATATTTTCCTAATGAAGAGAGCCGCATTGTCGTCTACTTATGCTGCCTTCTTCCTTTGACTGCCCTTGGCGTTATGCCGAGGTTTTCAGAAAGATATATTTGCTGGATGCTTACAGAATCCCAGTTTTTTTTTTTTTTTTCACTCTTTCGGCATGTATTTGAAGGAAGATTCTTCATTGGGGATTATGCTCGCTCGTTGCTTTCAATCTTCCTTAGTAAATCTAATTTCAAATGTCCCTCCGTATGAACACAACCAGATTTATAAGCATGCGCCGAGTAGTTTAGACGCCCTTATTTCCAGCCGCACAACTCAAAGTAATGAACGTACGGCGGAATTTTTATATACTGCATGGGCGAGTACGGAGAACTGCTGCTGGTGGTAGTGAAATCTGAGAGAACCTACACGACTCGTATTCAAATTAGAACAAACATAACGACTCCAAACGTTTTTCTTGCGAGTGTAACCTGTCCTAAATGTAAATCTGCGCGCTCCTTCGGGGAAGGTGGGTGCTACATTCGGAGATCTCGAGAGGGAGGCAACCTCCTTGAGGACACCGGGGATAAAACTATACTTTTGATGTATACCTTTCACTTAGGCAATGCGCAAATGCAACGAAAGCCAGCGCCGGCTCCGGCGTCGTGGTGCGCACTTCAGAAGAGGTGTAGTGACGGCAGTCATCCGAAAACAGCAGTCTCGGTAGGAGCACTATTTTAATGGTCCATTGCTGTTGATTGGTTGCGAGTGCTTTCTATTTTCATGCATGCCCTATATGGTGTGATTGAAATATACTGTTGGATTGTGCGTTGCACAAATGGTTCAACTCACTCTGGACAGCAGCCTATCAGTTCTGTGGGCATTGAGAGAGCTTTTGTATTTATGTATAGAATTGTTTGGAGCACGGAGGCATTAACTGGATGAAGAACTGAGCGGCCCCTTTTAACCGCGTCAAAAATTGGTTAAGGTTAAACGCGGGCTCATGATTCGCACACTGGTTTCTAGCTCTCGAAGTTCTTTCAGCATTACTCTAACGTCACTTGGTTTCCTGCCGCAAAAGTGCACGTCTATTTCTTCCAGCGAATTCTCTTTATAGCTTTAGACAGTAAAGCGTTCATGAAAATTGAGGCATATTTCTCTGTATCCAAAAGGCCAAAAAGCCATGGAATCTCTACTTTGTTCATACCGCCCTGTCGGAAAAAACTACAGAGAATTTTCTGTTGTTACGACAGAATTTATGTGCTGTTTTTGACGGGAAGCCTGTTGTGACAACTGGACATTCTGTAGTAACATCAGAAATTTCTGTAGTTACAACAGAAAAGTTCTACACAACTACAGATAACAGAAATATACTACAGAAAAACTACAGAACTACAGAAAAATCTGACGTTTACGACAGAACTACAGAACAGAATATTTTGTATTTTTGACACGGTTCTGCAGTTTTTTATGACTGGGCGCTTCAAATTAAGGCTAGCGCACGACACTTGACACTATTAGTCACTGCTAGGTCTCACAATTGAAGCAGGGTTTGGAGACCGAAGCGCGAATGTGCACGCGGTCTAAGTAAAGAAAGCGGCGCAGCTGCAAGCGCAAATAGAAGTGCCGAAGCGTGCCTCTGGTTGCGCTGGACGTTCCTACTGGCAGTTGTTTTATTCAAAGAGCAGTCAACATAACTATACAAGAGTGAGAGGAAAACCATGTTTGATGATGCCGAGATTATATTAGCAATGAATCGGTTGACCGAGGCAGATGTATACAAGGCAAGGAGCCCATGGAGTATTTCGGGATGCAGATTATTGAAATATAGGCTCGCGAGTATCGTAATCGTAATGGTATTTAGAAGGAGAGTCTGCTATGGGTCCACTGCGGCACATATGCACAAATACCCATGATATTATGTAAATGACAATTGCTGCAGTGCTAAGTGCACTGGGACCGATATGCTGCTTCCTACATGTATCTAATATTAGTTTTAAAGCAATGGTTACTCATTTGTCTCTAAGGCATGCTTGAACTGAGCAGCAGAGTCACTGCCAAAAATGAAACTCCGCTGAGCATTTGTCGTGTTTCGAGACATCGCTGACGCTTAGGCAGCGTGCAAAGCGACGGCTTTGCCGTTCCTGGCGTATTTGCTAAGTGAACTCAGAAGTGAAGCTCCCCGCTCGGGATGCTTCCCTCATGTAAGCGCTTATGTACACTGTCGTTAGCGGCCTCGTAAACTCGTTTTCTCCGAATGCGTGTGTGTCGTGACACAAGCATTTTCTGCAGCAAATACGCTGTGTCATAAATTTTTTCGCGTCACGTCCTGCAAGGTATATTTCTTTTTAGGTTAATGTTCAAACCCTTGAAATATGCACCGCAGGCACATATGCTATTCGCCCGTCTCCACATTCGCAGGTAAAATGACCTAGAGCACGCTATTTGATCAAGCTTATCTGTGACAAACCGCCCAGTATTTATATCCTGTTCTTTATTACGAAAAATCAAAAATGCTTCGGAAATGGTTGAAGCAATCGTCATGCCGTCACTAATTGTTAACCGCGCACTGCTGCGCGCGTTTTACACGCAATGAGTGAACCAGGGTGGTTACTGCGCAATGCTGGTAGAGTTCACTTGTTTAGTACAGCCCAGCATTAATTTGTGGGTCTGGATTTCTCAAGTTATTTCAACAGTCTTTGCGGATAAAGTACAAGTGGGGCCTATTGGCGTAAAGGGACGGGAAGCAATGAATGCAGCACAGGATTCATTGCGCGTGATCATATTATGAGCA
>JAJIZL010099828.1:0-10575 GCA_023969395.1 Amblyomma maculatum | reverse complement strand
CGAGCACATTGGCCAGGAAGACATGTAGAATGTAGAATCAAGGAGTGTGTCAGGGCCTTGTGACATCCTGCGGCCCAAATCTGCTGGCATCGAGCCTAATACTGTAAATGACACTAGCAAGTCGGGGATCGATATCGGAGAGAATGTCACGCAAATAAAAATAAAAACAATGTTTCTTGGCTCGCGCATTCTCCGGCGTATGCCGTCATGAACTCGACTGCGCGTATGATGGGTGCAATGCAATCGCGTATAACGTTGCTCCGTGCAAAGTGCTTCAATAGTTGGGCTCATTATATTGGCTGACCAGAGCTGCAATTTCCGTTTAGTTCTAACCAAATCTATTTTAACGCGGTCGAGTTGAGTCGGGGAATAGTGGGAGAGAAGAACGTGTAAAACACAATGGATGCCCTGGAATCGCAATGGAATCGCTAGTTCCGCCATCTGCTAGTTCTTCGTCTCGACGCGATGCGCCATCACATTTGCCATTCGTCGGGTGTGGTCCATGTAAAACCGTTAGGATCGAGTCCACTTAACTCGCCCCTCAAATCAAACCACGCAGTCGAGTCCTCGTAATCAGGGTTTATTGGAGTCGAGCGAGTCAACCCACCCCTTGCGGCCCTCGACTCTTCGACTCATCGGCCCGATCCGACGGCGTTTATAACCGGTTTTCGAGCAGATAACTCGACTCAACCCGCCCCTGTCGGTCTCGAGTGCCTCTGAGCATGAATCCGTGGCTGTAGCGGGGGCATTTTCTCCAGAGGTTTAGAACGTCAGGGCTCTCCAGAAAGCGTGTGCTTTTGTGCGTTATCACTGGACTCCAGATCCAACGATAAGCTGTTATTTGTTGTGTTCTGTATTTGCATGCTCTGTGCTTTCATAGAACGGCATGTTGGTGTACCGCTTCTCTTATGACTGCTAAGCTGTTTTTCGCTTTTGGTGTCATATTTTAGCATGCTTGCTAAAATCTGCAGGAACAACCATTGGCCCAGTAGAGATGGTTTCCGGTGTGAGTGCCTGTCGCAGTTCCTCACAAATGGCTGTAGCGATGGATGCTGGCAAAGACTGCTCAGGAGCTGGGAAAAAGCCACCTGAGCTCTTCGCGCACGACTTCGAGAAAGATTTCGCTAACGTCGGTTAGGCCAGCACCATTAGGGTCAGACGAGGCAAGGCTCGAGACGTTGGGACAGGTGCCCAGTCGCTGATAGTGGTTCGTTCTCGTGGCCAATGTGCGCTCAATGTTAGTCGCTTCGGCCCCGAAACTGGCTAAATCGGCGGGTCGTGTACCAGGCTACCAAATATCTCATTTCGCATGCCCAAGGCGCGCACATTTTTTCCTCAGTAGCGTTTGAGTCCGCGCAAGCACTCCGACGCAGCACGTCCTCTACGAAGCTTGTCATACCTTCGGCAAGGCCCTGAATTTAGCTTAGAGAAGATCTTTGGCATGCTGTCCCTGGTACTTATTCGCAAACGTGTGAACCAATTCGTTCTTGCACAGCTCCCAAGAGGTCAATGAGACCTCTTAGTTCTCAAACCAGTACCTCGTCGTTGCTTGGCTTGGCCTTCCTGACGTCGAGTATCGTGGTTTTCAGGTGCTGCCGCAGACTCTAAGAAACTTCGGCGGCCTGGACTTCAATCCGGGCTCGAATTACGTGTAGAGCTACGCTGCATGGGATTCGCACCGAGCACCTCCACCAATATCATGTCCTAGTCTGAGGACAGGACGACAACCGCGACCGCAGGTCAGCAGGGCAGCAGCAGGAACCAGCGTGACAGCGGGGGGCCCCAGAAACTCCGCAAGGGCCGCCTGCACTAGTGTCTTCTTTCTTCTAAAAACGCTCGCACTTCCTCTTCTTTGGCTACAATATATTACGAGACTATTCTAACAAGTATATGTCTCAGCAGAGCTGTAGTAATTAAATGATTATTAAGTGCATGGTGTCATTTCTCATTTTGATCCCGGACGCTGCGGCCGCTTTTCGATGGGGCCGAAAAGAAAGGCAGCTTGTGGGCTGTGCAGTGTGAGTGCACGTTAAAGAACCCCAGTTTATCGAAATTTCCGGAGCCCTCCACTACGCGTGTCTCATGGCCCGAGTCGCTTTAGGACGTTGAACCTCACAAATCATTTCTTATCTTTGCCGGACATGGCATAGTGGCGCCAACGTGCGGCGGCCACCAGAACAACCACGGGATCTCATGTACTCTGCTTCTTTACGAAATGGCGTGCGAGTAAAATATCAAGTGTAGTGTGCGGCATCTGCGTCCTGTGAAACTTTTCTTTCTGGCTTCAGCGTTCCTCATCAGGTGGCATCTATCTCAGTGTAGCGCCTTTTTTTTTAATTTTGAATGCGGACACAATGCATGGGAGCACAAACCGATATCGCAATTTAGCTCTGCCTTAAGGACGGAGCTAAAGTATCTGGTCTATGAACAATCTGTGCACATAATATGGATTCACACACAAAACCTAGGGGAGAACGCGGACACTGTAACAAAGTGCGTGCGCAGACAAGGAGATGTGTGAGGGAGCCTATGACGCATTGAGGCGCTGCGAATTCTAAAGAGAGAAAATGCTGCAGCATTTAGAAGTCCCTCTTTAGTACTAATCTAGCGAGGATATTGTGCAGTAATATGAGAACAAAAGTTTGGTGCATTTTATAAGAGCTCTCGTTCCCTCCTTATGTGCACGCAGTGCGTATAACAAAGAGGCGTCCGTGTGCTGTGCGATGTCAGCGCACGTTAAAGATCCCCAGGTGGTCGAAATTACTCCGTAGCCCTCCACTACGGCTCCTCTTTCTCTCTTTCCACTTTCACTCCCACCTTCCTCCCTTCCCTTACGGCGCAGTTGAGGTGTCCACAGAAAACAAGTGAGACAGGTACCGCGATTTCCCTTCCTATAAATCAATCAATCAATGTTACTTCACATTCTCATTTTCAGTCCTCAATCCAGTAAAGAAAGGACGCCGTTCTTTCACGAACAAGTGAGCCTAACCACTGCGATGGCTCAGTGGTTAGCGCCTCACTCTCCTGCCACCTTTGGAGTGGTCATAAAACTACCCGTTTAGCCCTCCACAGCGCCGAATCTTTCCCCCCTCGTTTATACACTTGTTCTTACTGCTGTCTGTTTAAGACAGCACGCTTGAGATGTCCTCCGAGATAGCAGTTACTAAATAAACCATTTTCTTTCCTCTAAACCAGTTTGTGTTTAACAATTAGCATGTCCTCACTATGCTCAAATATTTCATTTTAGTAACAGTACAGTTCAAGCTGCTAGTTATTTGCGGCATTTTACATCGCGGCAGCACAGGAACATACCTTCCATTCTGCATCATCTTTCTCATGGAGTAGCACGGGCAGCAGAAGTATGACCGAGGCACCGACTATGGCAGTATCCTCTTGTCCCGGCGCTCAGCTGGTAGCGTCCGTATCCCACATTGTGCTCCTGGACCTCAGTGACGTTCAGCGCGGCCACCCTGGCCTACCTGCGCACCGTCAGGGCTCAAATCTTCGGGTGCGTCAAATGTATCGCTGTTGGAAACAGATAGCCTCGCGCTCTTAGTCCACCGTCGCAGCATCGTGGCCGCCGAGAACACATGCTCTCGTGGCGCGGTAATTTTTAGCTTCACCGATCACGTGCTGCATGGTGTCACGTGTTTCAACTCAATCCTTTGTGAGGGAAGGAAAGGCTCGGCAACTGCCTCATTCTCTGCGTACTCTGGAAACGCGCAGCGACTAAAGTTGTTGTTGTTGTTGTGGCTGTAGGAAGAAGGAAAAGAAAATGCACCGCTGGCTACGTAGCTGAGCCACCTCCGCTGATTGATTTATAGGAACGGAAAGGCGCCGTAACTGTCTCGCAATTGTTTTCTGTGGACACCTGAACCGCACCGTAAGGGAAGGAAGGAATGTGGGAGTGAAAGTGGAAAGAGCGAAAGAGGAGCCGTAGTGGAGGGCTTCGGAGTAATTTCGACCACCCGGGGATCTTTAACGTGCTCTGACATCGCACAGCACACGGACGCCACTTCGTTTCGCCTCCATCGAAACGCAGCCGCCGTGGTCGGGTTCGAACCCGGGTACTCCGGCACAGTAGTCGGGCGTCTTACCATTGCACCAACCCGGCGGGGCAACCACCACCACCTCCTAATTGATTTATAGGAAGAGAAAGGCGCGGTAACTGTCTCACTTGTTTTCTGTGGACACCTCAACCGCTACGGTGTAGCTATATCTTAATGTCCTACTCTACGGCACCTTTTTCTATTTTCACCCCCACCTTCCCCCTCTTCCTTATGACCCGATTAAGGTATCTGCGGAAAATTGTGAGCGATACTGCGCCTTATCTTCCTTGCAAACCAATTTGAAATGCCGCTGATGCCTGCTGCACCGTCTCAGACCCTCAGAAAACTCCAAAAAGTGTGCATTCAGGTACTCATGCACCACTGCTGTACGGCGTTATAGGCGCGGAAAGATGCGATTTTTCTAATGGAAATGTTATGGACGAAAGGATAAATACTGGCGCAATGAAAAAAAAAAAAACGACGCAATCTGAAAGAAACGAGTGCTAAGCTCTTTATTTCTACATTACACGACAAACGAGCCATGACGGCTGCCCTGCGCTGCGCCCTTCTTTTTAACCCCTTTTCTGATTCGATTGCATCGGTGTTCAACCACTGGATGTCCGCGAAGCGAAAGTTTGAAACTTGATGTAAGTTTCCCCGCGAGGTCCAGTCTCTCCCTTTCAGGAAAGCAACTCCAAAGCTTTTTCTTAAGAAACACTTTCTTTACAAATCGAGCGAGCACTTCGGCTAATTTCTCGGTCTCTTTCGCCTTCTCGATATCGTTTAGCTTTTCAGCTAGTTTATCGAACTTCTTGAACACATGCTGCACGTTATTGCGCACAGTTTCGATGTCACCAGCGGATACTACTTCGCTTTCCAAAGTGTCCAAACGCTCAGAGATGTCTTCTATTTCTGCTGACCTCTCCATCAACTCCAACTGCTCCCGTAGCTTAGTTGAAGTACAAAATAACGCACTGTTATCTGAACCCTGTTTACCGTTGCTCCCATAGGCCGCTGTGGTACCCTGGGCATTGCGTCCGCAAAACCTTGTAACAGTTACGTTCTCGCTCGGCATTTGCGAGTCGTTGGCTTCCTCACAGGCAGTTCCGTCGAGTGCCGGCAGCGGGAAAATGGCCGGTGGGAAGAGACAGACGGAAGGCAGTTTCTCAGAGCAGTCCGTCCTCTGCTGCACGAGCGTGCCGTTGATGCGTTCGAGGGCCACGCACCTTCCACTGCAGTTCCTCAGCGGCTGGAGCCAGTACCGGTTAGCTATGCTGTCAGGAGTGTTGGTCACGTTTATTCCGGTCACTTCTTCGTAGTCGAGGTTCTGGAGCCCCTCCGGTGTGAGGTACATACCGAGCTGTTCACAGGCCGCAACGCTTTCTTGAAAAGTCAAAGCTCGGCGATTCAAGCATGTGTGCGAAAGGTCAGTTGAAGTCCTCTGTACGTCCTCGCAGTAGGAATATGGGCTCTGTCCTGCAGGAAAATTTCTTTCGATCCTGTTTCGCTTGCATATATATTCAAGCTTCTCAGAGCACTCGCGGTAATGTATACTCACAACCCCCAATAATGTCTGGCTGCTGCAAGAATTTTGTAGCCGCTTCGTTCCCCAGACAAAGTTCAGCCGATATGGCAATATCCAGAAATATGATGTGTTTGACCCTTCCAGGAGCTTCACCGCATGTTCTGCGCAAAAATTCGGGGCGAAATCGGAGTTGACGAGGCGTCGATCGTCGACGCAGATGTCAGCCGTTGAGCTGTCCTTGTCGCCACGTGCAGCTAGATAGCTGTCGGGCATCATTTTCTTGCTGATATCGCTTTCGCGTGCATAAAATGGTATAGTCACCACTGCAATTCTGTTTATGCTCCATGTTTACAACAGGATGGAAGTGCCCAATAACACATTCGGTTTTATCCCGGCTGTGTATCCTCGTTTTCGGTTTGCCAACATTCTCCACGTGAATCCAGAAATTATCACGAGTGAATAGCAGAGGTTTCACTAAGGATAAAGTTTCGTCACTTTCTTCCCTTGCATCCAGCACTGCAGCCGAACGGTCATTGCAGCGTAAGACGCTTTCATCATAATGGACTCCTTCGTCATAATAGCAGAACTCAGTTTCACCATCGCCTTCCTGCACCATGACACAGTTTGACAGACTGAATGTGTAGCCTGCTGTTTCACAAACGAGAGTGATATCGCAGATCTTGCATCCTGCATAATCTAATATTCTTCCTTGGATCGGCTGGCTGCACTGATCCCAGGAAAAGAGCACGATCTCATCTGAAGATGAAGTTGAAAGTACGATCTTACGCCTCTCTGCTTGGAAGAGTCGCATCACGGTCCGTAGCCGTTCCACCGGCACACTGTCCGAATTAGGGAGATGCATGTGTTTTGCGGTGCACTCACGCGATGGATCAGAAACGTTCAGATGAGTAGCAGAGCCTCGCAGGAGGCAATACGTGCGGACCGGCATCGTCGTAAAGGAGTAGCACCTCACGACGCTGCTCTCCGATGGACGATCGCTCCCTTGAGAAGAAGAAAATTCGTTCGTACGCGGACGATCCGGACCTGCGAACCACCTCGTGTCCTGGTGCTGCTCTTTGAGGGTACTGGACACGCTGGGCTGAATGACGCAAATTACTTCGCAGATGGTGAAGACTAGGGCGAATGCTGACCTGCTTGAGATGGCTTTGGTGGCGGAAGTCACAGGGGAGTCGGTCGCCCGGTGCATTCTTCTTCTTCTTCTTCCTTGATATTTGGCACATACCCACGAAGGGGGATTGGCCAGGGTTCAGTGTCGACTGCCAAATGTCCTACTCAAACTGAATTAGTGTATGAAAGTAATTGACAACTAAACAAAAACATAAGAGTTAAGATCACAAAAGTTATTGGAAAAAAAAACATGCAGCAAAAATTTGCTTCATATTCTTCATATTCATATTCAAATGCATCGGCTTCCTCTTCCTCGTAATATTTCTTGTTCGAATCGTGTGTATAAGTGTTAGTTTGTTAGTCGGTTTCTTCTTCCTTGTGTCATGGTCCTTGTATCATGGCATATACCCACGAGGGAGGATTGACTGCAGAGCTCAGTAAAAGAAAGGTAATAGTAAAGGACAGTGTAATAATTGTAAAAATTATATGACGGTTTCCCGTGTACTGTGCAATATCTGTACATGTTAAAGAACACCAAGTGGCGTAAAGTTTCGGAGTCCTCGGCTACGGTGTCTTTTATAGCCTGAGCCCCTTCTGGACGTTAAACCGCACGAACCAAACCAAAATCTATTAAATCACGTCTTTCTAAGTGCTGGAAGCATCACAATTTTCATACGAGAGGAGTATTCGTTTAAACCGAGAGCAAAATTTTTTTTAGGTAATTAAAACCACTTAAGAGTACACAGCCCAAGGGCGTAGTTTGCATATCACCTCCGCCGAGAAACGGCCACTTTATACCTTTTGTAGGCCGTCATTGCATCCGCCACCGCTTCGGTGGCGAACGACGGCTGCTGCGACGCGCGTCTTTCTCTTTTCCTGATTTTCTTTCTTTCTTCTCTATTAAAGCGAAAACCTTTCTAGGCTCATAGAACAAAATCCCGTGCGCGAGAATATTGCGCGAGATCTCGCGCGAGATTGCGCGAGATTTTTGCGCTGACTGTTGCTCTCAGCGCAACTAGGCTACGAAGCGCACCATCCTCCAACAAACTTCACGAAAGTCTGTGCAACGCCGTGTGACGGAAACATATAACGGCGGGCTCGGCCGCGAAAGGGCTCGAGTGTCCACTCTTAGTGGATATGTAGAATCTCTCACACAGAACGAACTCTCGTTATTGGTGCATATGAGCTCGCCCGGCTTGCGACATTGCGCAACCGGGTGCACATATCCAGGCGCATGGTGGAAATCAAGTGCAGAATTCAAAACTCCGTCATCATCTGTGAATGCTGGATTAGGGTCGCAGAAATTTCAGGGTTCTCAGTGTTTAGGATTGTATTTGCACGTAGCACTAGTCATCAGTAGAGGACTCCACTGGTTGAAGCCACAGCCCAAGCTCTCGCCACAAAAGTCCATTGTGCCGCGAGGTCGGAGCTAGACAAGACCGCTTCCCAACCACCCACGTTGGGTTTTCTTAACGAGGTATGGCTTGGTTTTCTTAGCAAGCTGGCAAAGGTCTACTTTCTGGCCTCAAAACGTGCATTCAGCTGAAAAAGTACATGCGCTAATCGCGTGCTGTCTAGCTGTGCTGCTATAGACCAACACCGATCTGTGACGTAAGCACGATGCGGTGGCGCTTCTATCGCCAGCGTGGGCCGACTGGGGGTGAAAAGTAGGCTTAGCGCCCATAGGAATACATGGAAGCGAAATATTTCAAAACAGTTTTCTAATTTCACGGGTCATCCTTAATGTCATTATTCGGTACAGAGCAACCATGAACGTTCTGGAACAGATCGTGGAAGTGTGAAATCTCATTACCGAGGCGAGGTATTTTTAAAACACCGCCAAACGCATGGGGGTGCGAGTTGAGAGGGCGACCCATAGAAATACATGTAAACACAACTTACCGCAACATTTTACTCGGTTCAGCAGCGTTGACCCTTTCTCATTTCTTGGTGAACGTCTTGTACGACGCTCCCTCGTCATGTTGCATGACACACTACATTATTCTCTTGCAAGTAATGCAAGTCTGACGACTTGTGGGACCGCTCACAGCACGATAAACTGACCGCGCACAGTTGCAAACGACATGCATCACCTGCGCTGTCGCTAGCAGACGCTCCGGAGCTGGAGGCAGCCGCGGTGGGTATCGCCAGCTGCGCTGTCGTCTGCTGCAATGCGCGACTCTCGTTCGGTCCGTATTGTC
Organism: Amblyomma maculatum; assembly: GCA_023969395.1. Classification (NCBI taxonomy): domain Eukaryota; kingdom Metazoa; phylum Arthropoda; class Arachnida; order Ixodida; family Ixodidae; genus Amblyomma; species Amblyomma maculatum. The sequence continues at coordinate 1,672 of JAJIZL010099828.1, read as the reverse complement.
GTACGGCGTTTGGCAACTGCTTTTTAAATGTAATTCTGTCTAGGACGTATCACTGGAGCAACAGTATTATCAAGCTAATTTACTCCATGCGGCATCATATCAGACTGTAAACAAAACTACGTGATTCGCCACATAAGCATTTCAGCGATGTCTTGATTCATAGCACAGGTTATTCGGGGAGTTTTAAAAGTAGACCGCCTCCGTAATGACGCACCATACCTTATCACACCCTTCCTCAAAGCGCTGGTCAACGTTTAAAGACCGGCCACCACTTCTGATGCTCTGCGAAATGAGAAAAAGGTTCCGGTAAGTTGTATTTACATGTATTTCTACAGGTCGCCCGAACTCGCAACCCCACGTTTCATGGTATTTTAAAAATACTTCGCCTCAGTAATGAGATTTCATATTTTGATTATCTGTTCTAGGATGTTCATAGTTGCTTCGTACCGAATAACGACATCACAGGTGCCCCGTGAAATGAGAAAACGGCTTTGCAATATTTCGATTGCATCTATAGCGTGTTGCACAATTAGAGGCGCGATGTAGAATGCTTCTCCCAGCTAAACCGCGGAATCCTGGTAGTTCAAATTTTTCACAGAAATGGTATTTTGTTGCTAGTATTTTTTAATATCAAATTTGTTTGGGGTACTTGCCTCATTCGATCAAAAGAAGTCAGATGTTCCCATCTTATGCGGCGGCGACGACGCCAGACGAACAGCTGTCCCAGCGATGGTACTGGTGGCGCCACCTCATGCTGCTTACAACAACTCAAACGTTCTGCCAAAAACGTTCTTTCCCTTGTTTGCTGCTACAGAGTTGTTGTAAGCAGCATTAGGTAGCGCCACCAGTACCATCGCTGGGGCAGCGGCTCGTCTGGCGCTGTCGCCGCCGCATAAGATGGGAACATTTGAGTTCTGCTGATCGAATCAGGCAAGTACCCCAAACAAATTTGGTATTAAAAAATACTAGCGACAGAGCCCGAAGAGATGTGGACTGATGTTCGTGATATAATACAAGAAGTTGCTACTAAGGTAGTTCCAAAGCAAAAGAAATGCAAAAAAGCAAACTGGTTATCTGAAGAGGCTTTGCAAATAGCTGAGGAAAGGAGGATGGCAAAAGGTATGGGGGAAAGAGAAAGATACAAGGTTCTCAATGCGGATTTTCAGAAAATAGCAAGGAGAGATAAGAATGCCTTCCTGAACATACAGTGTCAAGCAGTTGAGGACAACAGCCAATTAAGGAACACAAGAGCTCTGTATAAGACAATCAAGGATATCAAAGGAATCTTCTGTGCTAAGCTGGGCGTGATAAAGGACAAACGAGGCAAGGACCTCACTGAAGCCTCAGAGATAAAGAAGAGGTGGCAGGAATACACAGAAGAACTGTACAAGAAGGACCAGCATGTGCAAACCCAACATAGGACGGTTGTGATTACTGATGTCGAGCCGGGCATCCTGAAGAGTGAAGTTGAATGGGCCTTAGCCAGCCTTGCTAAGAACAAAGCTAGCGGAATTGACGGTATTCCAGCTGAGTTGCTTCAAAACCTCAACCACGACGCTGTTAACACACTGCATACATTATGTCAAAAGATTTGGACAACCCTGCAATGGCCACAGGATTGGAGAAGGTCAGTTTACATCCCCATTCCAAAGAAAGGCAGTGCCAAAGATTG
>JAJIZL010099819.1:0-13349 GCA_023969395.1 Amblyomma maculatum | reverse complement strand
TTTAACTAGCGCGTCAGTCTCTTGCGTCTTCGTCTTTGTCTGCCTGTCTTCTTTTTTTAGCACGCGCCTTTCGACATACGCTCGTCGTCTTTGTCACCGTCGACAATCACCGAGGGTTGGTGTGACACTACAATTATCCCCGGGAGAAAAAAAGAGGCATCCTGCCGACTCATGGTGTGGACACAACAGGCGGGTCGTAACAGCGCTTGAGGCGGTCAACGTGTACTGTTTCACGCCCGCGGCGACGCATATCCGGTGTCTGTACAAGCGGTTCTATAACGTAGTTCACCGGAGAGGTCCGGCAAATAACCCGATATAGGCCATGGTATTTGGAAGCAAGATTCGTAGAGAGTCCGGAAGGGGCGGCAGGAACGCAAAGCCACACGAGGGAGTCTCTGCTGTATGAAGGAGCTGGACAAGACGGTGCGCGAAGGAACTGTTGGTGACCTTGGTTCAGGCTTGTAAATGAGCGGGCCAACTGGCGACATTCTTCTGCATATGCTGCTGCTTGAGAGACGGTGATAGCTTCGGAGGTGTCAGGGCGATAAGGAAGTATCGTGTCCATAGTTGAGGTGGGTTCACGGCATTATAGAAGGAAAAAGGGGGAGAAGCCGGTCGTGCTTTGTATGGCAGTATTATAAGCGTACGTGACGAATGGGAGAAGCCGGTCCCAGTTTGAGTTGTCGGACGCGACATACCCGGCCAGCATGTCACTTAAGGTGTGGTTAAAACGTTCCGTCATGCCATTTCTCTACGGATGGTAGGCCGAGTTAGAACGGTGGACAATGGAGCACTGTTGAAGAAGAGCTTCAATGGTCTCGGAAAGAAAAACACGGCCACGGTCACTGAGCAATTCTTTAGGTGAACCGTGGCGCAGAACGAGATGGTGCAACGTCTGGCGTCGACACAGAAGGTAAGGAAGATGTTTCTGCGTAGCGGGTAAGGTGGTCAACAGCCACGATGACCCAACGGTTACCAGCTGGAGTGACTGGCAGTGGCCCGTAAAGATCAATATAAACACGATCGAATGGTCGGCTGGGGCAGGGCAAGGGCTGCATCGGAACGGCGGAGTGGTGTAGAGGGTTTTTGCGGCGTTGGTATTCCTGGCATGCGCGAGCGTAATGACGCACGAAGCGGTACATACAGACGAATGTAAGTTTTCAAAACTCCGGCGTGGGCACACTGAGGATCGGCGTGAAAAGTGGCGCATATTTCCGGACGGAGATGCCGAGGAATAACAAGGAGCCACTTGCGTCCGTCGGAAAGGTTATTTCGGCAGTAAAGCATGCCGTTGCGGATGGAAAAATGACGAGCTTGGCGGGAAAGCGTTCGTGAAGCTGGGTGCAGAGAAGGTGTAGATAAAAGCGTGAGAAGAGAAGCGATTCAAGGGTCTAAGCTTTGTTCATTGGGCATGTCGGCAATTTCTAGCGAAAATGAGTCACTTATGGTGATAGCTGTCAAGTCAGAGCCACATTGAAGAGGTGACTTAGACAGGGCGTCGGCATCAGAATGCTTACGGCCAGACCGGTAGGTGACCTGAATGTCGTACTCTTGTAAGCGGAGGGCCCAACGAGCAAGACGGCCGGATGGGTCTTTAAGGGTGGACAACCAGCAGAGTGCCTGATGGTCCGTAACAACAGAAAAGGGACGACCGTAGAGATATGGGCGGAACTTCCCAATGGCCCAAATGATGACCAAGCACTCCCTTTTGGTTACAGAATAATTATTTTCGGCCTTTGTTAAGGTACGGCTGGCATAAGCAACAACGTACTCTGGGTTGCCGGAGTTTCGTTGTGCAAGGACAGCGCCGAGACCTACACCGCTGGCATCAGTGTGAATTTCGGTAGGCGCCGCAGGGTCAAAATGCCGGAGAATCGGAGGCGACACTAGAAGGCGCCGAGGTGTCGAAAAGGCCTGATCACAGTCGGATGTCCAAGACGAAAGAATGGCGTCAACGGCAAGGAGATCAGTCAGCGGCGAGATGATCGAAGCGAAATTGCAGACGAAGCGACGAAAATACGAGCACAGCCCGATAAAACTACGCAGCTCCTTTAGAGAAGTTGGGCGTGGAAACTCTGCTACTGCATGGGGTTTCGCAGGATCTGGACGAACAACGTCTTTCGAAACAACGTGTACAAATATAGGAAGCTGGCGAGCCCCGAAGCAGCAATTTTTCAAATTTAGTTGCAGGCCGGCATCAGTCAAACACTTTAGCACATGCTCGAGATGGTCCAAATGTGACGTGAAAGCTTTTGAAAACACGACAACATCGTCCAGGTAACAAAGACAGTCATGCCATTTGAGTCCGCACAGAATTGTGTCCATCATGCGCTCGAAGGTGGCGAGCGCGTTGCACAATCCAAACGGCATGACGTTAAATTTATAGAGACCATCAGGTGTCACAAAGGCGGTTTTTGGTCGATCGTCAGCTGCCATGGGTACCTGCCAGTAGCCCGAGCGAAGATCCAGAGATGAAAAGAATTCAGCACCTTGAAGGCAATCGAGAGCGTCATCAATACGTGGAAGGGGGTATACGTCTTTTCGCGTTATCGTGTTCAAACGCCTGTAATCAACGCAGAACCGTATAGCCATCCTTTTTCCTCACGAGAACAACTGGAGAAGTCCAAGGGCTGTGCGAAGGCTGGATGACGCCACGCTGAAGCATGTCATTAACGTGCTCGGTGATAACTTGAAGTTCAGCAGCCGATACCGAATAAGGGCGCTGGCGTACCGGGGAGTGCGTACCTGTGTCGATGCAGTGAGTTACTACGGATGGGCTCCCCAAAGATGTCCGAGGAAGGTCGAATGAGGAACGGAAGCGCTGCAGCAAGCTGACGAGCTGTTCGCGTTGATCTGCTGAAAGGCTGGCATCCAGACAGCCAGAAAAAGCTGCAGTGGAGTCGTCGTTCTGAACAGAAGCGGGCAAGTCAATAGTATCGAGTTGCAGTGGGGTTGGGTCTTCTGAGACTGCAGATGTCATAGCGTCATCAAAGGACTCGACATGACCAAGACGTTGTCCACGAAGAAGCGTTGACGGACAAGGCGACGGGTTAGAGACGTATATCGCGCTGTGGCCACCACAGAAAGTCAGAAGGGCGAAAGGCAGGACTAAGCAATGGCGACGATTAGCGGCGTGAGTCGGAGTGAACAGAACTGTCGAATCAGAAAAGCCGGCGCAGGAAACGGGCACAAGGACGGTAGAGCAGGCGGGGATGTCAGTATCTTCGGCCACAGTTATCGACGTGGAGCGGTGTGTCAGACGAGGGGGCCGGTGAAAGCGGAGACAATTCGATGCTGGCTCGGGCACAATCAATAATCGCATGATGACTGGTGAGAAAGTCGCAACCCAGAACCAGTTCGTGAGAGAAGTGAGGCAGCACAAGAAATTCGGCGACGTACAAAACACCCTGAATGACAATTCGAGCTGTGCACGCCGCAAGCGGTGAATGCGATGTGAGCTGGCAGTTCGGAGAAAAAATTTCAAAACAGGCGTCGTAGCTTTACGAAGTCGGCGGCAAAGGTTGGCACTTATAACAGACACAGCGGCGCCAGTGTCCACAAGAGCGAGAACTGCGACGCCATCAACAAACACTTCGATAACGTTGGTCGGGGAAGGCGGAGGACTTGCACAAGTAGAAGAAAACGCAGTTCTTGCCTCCGGAACTGCGGCTGTTAGTTTTCCTCCGGGCCAGTTGAAGAGCGACGGCGCAGCGGCGAGAGGGAACGACGGCAGGGAGACGGCGATCGACGGGAGGAGTGAGAGGAGCGGTCAGGATGAAATGAGTCCGTAGAAGTGCCAGCAGGGACAGGGGGAGGGGAAGGTTCAAAGTTTGAACGGTAGTTGTAACTGTACAGGCGGGGGCCATTGCGGTATGACTACGTGCGCTGGCGACAAAGCCGGGCGACGTGGCCAGGAGCGCCACATGAATAACAGATTGGGGCGGTTGTCGGAGGTCCGCCATGGATTGTTGACCGGACGTCGAGGAGGCAGATAAGGGCGGGGCGGAAGTGGTGGCGGTGGTAACGGCGCAGCATACGCGACAGGGCAGGGTGATGGTCTGGCGGCGACAGCGGCGTACGTTAACGGGGCTGTCACAGGTGTAATTTGACAGCTTGGCGGTAAAACTTCTGCAACTTGCTCCTGGATGGTGCGCCGAAGTGCAGAATCTATCGATGGGGTGGTTGCGGTAGAAGCAGGGAGGAGCGATAGTCGGCGAGCCACTTCCTCCCGTATAAAGGCCTTGATCTCGGGAAGGAGGGAAGGTGGTTCAGAAGTGAGACGGCATGCTGTCGGAGGTACAAATAACCGATCGTTCACGAGAGAACGCCGGGTAGAAGCTCGTTGCCTCTTGAGGAGAGAGAGAGAGAACACTTTATTTGCCCCAGATGTTGTGAATTAGGGCAGATGGGTCCTGTGTGGCCCCCAGGTGGGGGCGACATCCTGGGCCCACGAAATGAGTGAAAGTTGTGTGTTCCTGTCTGGCTTGGTAAGGAGTTGGTGCCAGCTTTCCGCAGAGGGAGCTGGCAGGAGGGCCTTTGGGGGCGGGTTATTTACGCATCCCCAGAGGATGTGCGCCTGAGTGGCGGGTTCTCCGTTGTTACAATTTGGACATGCGGGGTCGTATTCCCCGTTAGTAATTAGTGATAGCCTGGAGTGACTAAGAAATGAGTGTCTGCAATCTGCGCAGCAGGGTGGCTTGTGCTCGGTCGAGGTCGGGGTGGGGAGGCGGGAAAAGGCGTCGCGTCTCATTGTGTAAATTGGTAATTTCGGCGAAAGTCTGGGGGGCTTCAGCGAGTGCGTCTAGATGCGTGAGACCGACCGCCCGGATTGTTAATCCTCGGGCAAGTTGGTCGGCCCCATCATTTCCAGAGTTGCCCGCGTGGGCGGGTACCCAGACTAGGTTAATTTTGTGGTCGGGAGTGCAGCCGCGCAGGATGCGTGCAGCAGGAAGGCAGATGTAGCCTGCCGAGAAATTTAGAATTGCTCTTTTTGAGTCACTAAGGACTGTACGCGTCCGCGGGTCAGCGATGGCCAGCGCTATAGCTGTTTCTTCCGCTGCGGTGGGGGAGGAGGCACGCACCATGGCGGCGGAGATCAGTGTAGATTGCGGCGTGGTAGCACAGGCACATATGTTGTTGCATCTTGCCTTGCCGCGTCCACGTATGTTGCGTGTTCATCGGTATGGTAGGTTTCATCGAGTGCCCTGGCTTTGTGTTGACGGCGCGCGTCGTGTCGGCCAGGGAGTATGTTTTTTTGTAGTGGTTTGACAACAAGGCGGCTGTGTACACATGTCGGGAGGGGGGCTGAGGGATGGGGATCGCCTAGTGGGTTGACGTTTAACCGGTCAAGGATGAGACGGTCGTGATTTGTCCTGGAGAGGCGATGAATTTGGGTTGTCTTGTGTGCCTCTATAAGTTCGGAAAGAGTGTTGTATATCCCCAGTTGGAGGAGGTGTCGTGTGCTAGCATATTGTGGCAATCCTAGGGCAGCTTTGTACACCGAGCGGATGATGCTGTTAGCTGCCTCCTCATCTTTTCGGCGAAGGTGATAGTAGGGATAGGAGTATACTATCCTGCTAACGAGGAATGCCTGTGTTAGCCGGCAAAGGTCATCCTCCATCATGCCTCTAAGACGTGTGGAGATGCGGCGAATAAGGCCGATTATTTGGTGAGCTGTGATGCGGAGGTGTTGTATTGCTTCGGAGTTCTGTGTATTGTTCTGTATTAGCATGCCCAGGACACTAATGGTCTGGACGGAAGGTATAGGGTGTGTGTCGATGTGGAGCGAGATGAGCTCAAGCGCTGCGGGAGCCGGTCTGCGCACTCTCCTGTCGCGGATGACAAGCCGCTCCGATTTTGTTGGGGAGCATGTGAGGCCGTTCGCCTCACGTCGTAACTCTGACAGAGCTGAACCACTTCGACGACGGTTTGGGGGTTTCTAGCCGTCAACATGTGAAATGCATCGCCGGAGATTCCCTTCACGATTTTGGTGATTTTGTCAGCTTCGGACATACAAGTATCAACACGTCTACAAAGATCCACAATGACCTCTATGTAGCTGATGAACGCTTCATCGAGATTCTGAGCGCGGGCTTCGAAGCGTTGTTCGGCGCGCAGTTTACGCACAGCGGGGCGGCCGAACACCTCGGAAAAGCTCGTTTTGAAGGCCGACCGGGTGGGTAGGTCGGGTTCGTGGTCGCGGAACCATAAATTTGCTACAGCGGTCAGGTAAAAGAGGACGTTGGCTAAATTAGTGGTGTCGTCCCACTTGTTGTAGGCGCTTACGCGTTCGTAGGAGGATAGCCAATCGTCTACATCTTGGTCGTCGGCGCCACTGAAAAAGCTGGGGTCACGCTGACGAAGCCCACCAGAGCACAGGATGGTAGGGGAAGCGGTGGGATTAGCCGAGTGTGAAGTTGCGGTCTGGCTTGTTGCCTCAGGCATAGCGGATGGCGGAGCGAGTGTGCTACTGCGAAGCTCCAGCGTGAGAGGAGGGAACGAAGAGCAGCCTCCACCAAATGTAAGGGTGCGTTGAAGCTCAGGTCGGTGTTCAGGTCGACCGTTTAACTAGCGCGTCAGTGTCTTGCGTCTTCGTCTTTGTCTGCCTGTCTTCTTATTTTTTAGCACGCGCCTTTCGACATCCGCTCGTCGTCTTTGTCACCGTCGACAATCACCGAGTGTTGGTGTGACACTACAATATATATATATATATACATATATATTGTTAAAGAAAACTTACACCGCGGTAAACGCCAGATAACTCTCAGAAGCATACACCACCAGCACGAACCCAGCTTAGCCTGAGCGTCGTCTTCTTCACAATACCACACTAGTGCGTCGTCGTCATCTAGATATGGCGCACCGTAACAGTATTCCCCGAGCGGGAGAAGCACCGTCCCGGTGCTGCCTGCACAGGAGAACTTGAATGGTACGGTTTCAGACGGGCGACGTGTACAATTTCTGGATAGGGGGTTGTGGAAGGATACTTAGGCTGTAGAGGAGCAATCTCATAGGTCACATCGGTGACTTGTCGCAGAACGCAGTAAGGACCCACGTAACGAGGCAGAAGCTTCTCGCACATCCCCACACGACGGGCCGGAAGCCAAACAAGCACGAGGGAACGAGGAGGGTAGTGCACGTCTCGGTGATGTAGGTCATAACGACGCTGTTGTGAGCACTGAGACGCGCCAAGCCGGTCCCGAGCAATGTGGCGGGCGGCATCAGCGCGGGTGATGGCGTCCGAAGCACAACTACAGGAAAAGTTGTCAAGAGGCAGCAAGGTGTCGAAGGGGAGCAACGGGTTGCGGCCGAACAGTAGATAAAAGGGAGAGTACCCGGCGGTATCATGCCGTGAGGAGTTATAGGCGAGCGTTACGAAATGTAAGGAGACGTCCCAGTCACCATGGTGATCGTACACGTACATAGATAGCATGTCGGTCAGTGTGCGATTAAGGCGCTCAGTAAGTCCGTTCGTTTGCGGATGGTAGGCCGTGGTGAATTGGTGACGAGTAGCGCATGAGCGGAGAAGGTCATGAACCACTTTAGAAAGGAAACAGCGGCCACGATCTATGAGCAGTTGACGCGGAGCGCCATGAATCAAGATTACGTCATTCAAAAGAAAGTCAGCAACGTCAGAGGCGCAGCTGGTGGGGATGGCCCTGGTTACAGCATATCGGGCAGTATAATCAACGGCCACAACAATCCATTTGTTTCCAGACGTCGACGTCGAAAAAGGCCAAAGAAGATCGAGGCCCACACGAGAAAACGGTTCAGTCGGCGCTGAGATTGGTTGCAGGGGCCCACTAGGTTGAAGCGATGGTGTCTCACGGCGCTTACATAGCTCACAAGCGGCGACGTAATGACGGACAGAGCGGTAGAGACCAGACTAGAAAAATCGTCGTCGCACACGGTCGTACGTGCGTGATTCTCCCAAGTGCCCTGCTGTAGGGGCGTCGTGAAGTTGGGCCAGGACAGTAGAGCGCAGATGTGCCGGAACAACCAGTAAAAGGTCCGCGCCATCTGGACGCATATTGCTTCTGTATAATGTCTCGTTATGGAGCACAAACATGCTGGCGGAAAAATCGGGCTTGTTGCGCAGCTGGTCTATAATTGTTTGCAGGGAAGGATCCCGACACTGTTCGGAGGCGATATTTATAAAGTCGGAGATGGACAAAATGTATTCGTCAGCAGTCATCATCATCATCATCAGCCTGATTACACCTACTGCAGGGCGAAGGCCTCTCCCATATTTCTCCACTTAACCCGGTTCTGTGCTAGCTGCATCCACTTGACCCCTGCGAACTTCTTAATCTCATCCGCCCACCTAACATTCTGCCGCCCCCTGCTACGCTTTCCTTCCCTTGGAATCCAGTTTGTTGCCCTCAGCGACCATCGGTTATCCTCTCTCGCACTACATGTCCTGCCCATGTCCATTTCTTTTTCTTAATTTCCACTAGAATTTCGGTAACTTGAGTTATTTCTCTGACCAAATCTGCACGCTTTCTATCTCTTAATTTTACCCCTACCATTTTTCGTTCCATAGCCCTCTGTGTTGTCCTCAACTTAAGTAGAACTCTCTTGGTTAGCCTCCACGTTTCAGCCCCATAGGTGAGTAAGGGCAAGATGCAACTGTTGTATAACTTCCTCTTGAGCGATACCGGTAAGCTGCTAGTCATAATCTGCGAGTGCTTGCCAAATGCGCTCCATTCCAATCTTATTCTTGTTATTTCCTTTTCATGGTCCGGATCTGCGGTTACTACCTGACCTAAGTAGACATATTCGCCTACTACTTCCAGTATTTCGCTACCTAATGTAAACTGCTGTTCCATCCCGAGGCTGTTGAACATTACCTTAGTCTTTTGCATTTTGATTTTCAAGCCTACCTTTCTACTTTGTCTGTCTAGGTCATCAATCATTATTTGCAGTTCATCCCCCGAGTTGCTTAGCAAGGCAATGTCATCAGCAAATCGCAGATTACTGAGGTATTCTCCATCTACCCTTATCCCTAACTGCTCCCATTCCAAGTCTCTGAATACTTCCTCTAAACAAGCTGTGAATAGTACTGGGGAGATGGTGTCTCCTTGCCTAACACCTTTCTTTATGGGAATTTTGTTACTTTCTTAATGCAGAACTATGGTTGCTTTGCAGCCACTATATATATCGTCCAGCACTTTCACGTACGGCTCGTCTACCCCCTGATTTCGCAATGCCTGCTTCACCGCCGAGGTTTCAACTGAGTCAAAGGCTTTTTCGTAATCAATGAATGCTATGTATAAGGGCTGGTTATATTCCGAGCATTTTTCTATCACCTGATTGATGGTATGGATATGATCGATAGTAGAGTACCGTTTCCGAAACCCTGCTTGATCGTTTGCTTTATTGCAGTCTAAGGTTGTCCTGATTCTATTAGCGATTACCTTAGTAAATACCTCATACGTAACAGACAGTAAGTTGATTGGTCTGTAATTTTTAAGGTCCTTAGAGTCCCCTTTCTTGTGAATGAGGATAATGTTGGCATTCTTCCATGGTTCCGGTACCGTCGATGACACCATGCACTGCGTATACAGGGTGGCCAATTTTTCTAGCACGATATCGCCCCCGTCCTTCAGCAAATCTGTAGTTATCTGATCCTCTCCAGCTGATTTCCCCCTATTTATAGTTTCTAGTGCTTTCTTGACCTCGTCCTTCGTCAGTGGTGGAACGTCTGACTGTTTTTCCCTACCGCCAATCTCATTATGGTACTGACTACTTTGGCTACAGTAGAGATCTGTATAGAACTCCTCGGATACTTTGACTATCTTGTCCATATTAGTGATGACATTGCCCACCTTGTCCCTTATCGCATACCTCTGGTTTTTGCCTATGCCCAATTTCTTCTTTATCGTTTTAAGGCTTCCCCCGTTCTTTACAGCATACTCAATTTTCTCCATGTTATACTTCCTTATATCGGCCACCTTCCGCTTATTAATTAGCTTTGATATCTCGGCCAATTCAATCTGGTCTGTTGGATTGGAAGCTTTCATACTCTGGCGTTTCTTAATCAAATCTTTCGACTCCTTAGACAGCTTACCGGTATCCTCTCTAACTATCCTACCGCCTATTTCTACCGCGCACTCAGTAATGATATCTCTGAAATTATTGTTCCTTGCCTCTAGGGTAATGTCGCCATCCTCAGTTAGAGCTGAATACCTATTCTGTAGCGAGATGCTGAACTCTTCTGCCCTCCCCCTCACCGCTAATTCGTTGATGGGTTTCTTTCTTTCTAATCTGTTGCGTTCCTTCTTCAGATTTAGGCTAATTTGGGACCTTACCATCCTGTAATCACTGCATCGCACTTTCCCGATTACCGTCAGCAGTATGGTCGGACAAATCGGGAGGATCTACGGGATGGCGGGACAAGCAGTCCACGTCTTGGTGTAAGTGGCCGGACTTGTATACCACAGTAAATTCGTACTCTTGTATTCGCAAGGCCCAGCGACCTAAATGGCCAGTGGGGTCCTTAAGTGAGGACAGCCAACACAAAGCATGATGGTCTGTCACTACACAGAAGGACCGCCTAAACAAATAAGGGCGAAATTTGGTCAGCGTCCTAACAAGTGCAAGGCATTTGCGCTCTGTAATTGAATAATTGCGCTCAGTGGACAAAAGCATGCGGCTGGCACAAGCAATGACGCGGGAGGACCCATGCTGGGATTGGGCAAGGATAGCACCAATACCATTGCCGCTAGCGTCGGTGCGCAGTTCAGTAGGTGCAGAAGGATCGAAGTGCGCCAGAACAGGTGGTGTAGTGAGGGCGGAAATAAGCGTCGTGAAGGCATAGGCTTGGCCACAACCCCATGTGAAAGGTACGTGTTTCTTCAGAAGAGAGGTAAGCGGACGAGCGATGTCTGCGAAGTTCCGAATGAAGCGGCGGAAGTAGGAGCAAATGCCAAGGAAGCTTCGCACGTCACTTGAGCTACGCCTGGTAGGGAACTCGCGCACGGCTCGAACCTTGTCAGGGTTGGGCTGCATACCATTTGCATCAACCAAATGACCCAGGACTTTGATTTGGCGCCTACCGAATCTGCATTTTTTGGCGTTCAGTTGATGTCCGGCACGGCGAAAAATGGCCAGGACTGTGGAAAATCGATCAAGGTGGGTTGCGAACGTGGAAGAGAAAACTACGACGTCATCTAAGTAGCATAAACATGTTGTCCACTTGAAGCCATGGAGGAGCGAGTCCATCACGCGCTCGAATGTCGCAGGTGCGCTACAGAGTCCAAATGGCATCACCTTGAATTGATAGAGTCCTTCGGGGGTGACAAATGAGGTTTTCTTGCGATCCCGTTCGTCGACAGCAATTTGCCAGTAGCCTGAACGCATGTCGATGGAAGAAAAATAGCTCGCACCATGCAAGCAGTCAAGCGCGTTGTCAATTCGTGGAAGAGGATAAACATCTTTGTTATTTGATTAAGGTGGCGATAGTCCCCACAAAATCTCCACCTTTGGTCTTTCTTTTTGACCAATACGACAGGGGGCGCCCAGGGACTGCAGGAAGGCTCAATAATGTTTTGCGTCAGCATCTTCTCAACTTCTTTTTGTATAGCATGCCGCTCAGTAAGGGAAACACGATAAGGCCGTCTGTGGATGGGGCTGGCGTCACCCGTATTGATTCGATGGGTCACAACGGATGTTTGGCCCAATGGGCAGTCCCCGAAATTAAACATATCAGCGTACGACAGCGAAAGGTCGGAGAGAGCTCTGGTTTGGTCATCTGGCAGATCCGCAGATATCATGCTTGAAAAGAGGTTCGAATGTGAAGAAGGTGATATATTCTGCTCCGACAGTTGCTTAGGCGTTAGAGCAGCAACTTCGCAGTCCGCCAAAGTAACCAGACCAGCAAGTGTGATGCCATGGGGTAAAACTTCGGTCGAGCTGCTAAAGTTAAGGAGGGGAAGAGAGGTGCGGTTAGCAGTGACAGTCAAAACAGTATGAGGGAGTATGATGTTGGGACGCAGAACAACATCGGTAAATGAGCAAGTGATGTATGTGCCGTCAGGAAATGCGGCGAACGAGGCCAGTTGAACATAAATAGCAGCTTCGGGTGGTAGACGAACAAATTCGGCGGATCGGAGGCGGGGCTTGACCTCGGTGTTTTCGGGGCAGTAGGGCACGTCTAAGCGAAGAAGGCCAGTTGAGCAATCAATCAGGGCAGAATGGGCCGTAAAACGTCGATGCTGAGGATCCCGTCTTGAGGGCAGCGGTCGATAAGAGTGAAGGGGACAGGGGTAGTGCGACCGGAAATACTGACGCGCGCAGTGCACAGTCCCACGACGGCAGCGACGCTTCCATCGGCGACACAAACGGCGGATGAAGCGGCGGGTGGGACAACCTTTTTGAGACGGCGGCGAAAGGATGAGCTGAGGACTGAAATTTGGGAAACAGTGTCAATGAGGGCAGTAACAGGGGCACCATCCACAGAGATGTCTAGAAGTTTGCGGCGATGAGCGAGGGTCAGCAGAGGATTTTCGGGCCGGGTCGTCAATGCATCATCATCTTCGGGAGCTGCATTGGTTAGTTTTCCGGAAGAGAGCCAGAGAAGTGAGGAGATGATGGACGGTTAGGTAGGGGTGAGCGGGACCTCCGGGTCTGAGGCGGCGGTGAGCGGCTAGACATGCTCGGGGCTGGCGAGTTAAAGTCACGAAAGCGCATAACCAGGAAAAAGGTTTGGTGTGGATATTCGGCGCTGCGATCAGGGAAGTAGCGGGGCGAGGAGGCTGAATCCAACAGCTGCGGCAATGACGAGAAATATGGCCGACACGTGAACAGTTGAAGCAGATGAGTCTGTCATCCGAGGTTCGCCATTCGTCCGGATTGCGGTAACGGTAGCGGTATCACGTCGGCAAGGGCGCAGTTGGAGCCGCAGCTGTGCTACCACCGAAACGGTGGGTTGGACTGTGCGCTAGGTTGTGCTGTGCGCTAGGTTGGAACGAGGGCTGCGCGGAAGACTGGCCAGAGTTGAAGCCCACGTTCGCTTTGAGGCCCACATTTGCGACCTCCTGGCGAACGACAGATTGTATTAAGGCTATAGTAGCATCTGCCGGCTGAGGGGCGAACGCAACTGGCGCCATAGCTTGTATCTCTCGGCGAACAATCCTGGTCAAGTTGGAGGGAGGCTGCTCCAGTGTTGGACTGTCTTCGCACGAAGACGTAGCAGCTGTATTTGGCAAGCGGTCTAAGCGGGGAGTAATGCGATGGTGTTTTGCTTGCTCAAACTGCCGGCAAACTTGGATGACTGAGTCGACTGTCGGACAGTCTTTGCAAAGCAGCAGATTGTAAACATCGTTTGCAATGCCCTTTAATATGTGGCC
>JAJIZL010099805.1:0-21615 GCA_023969395.1 Amblyomma maculatum | reverse complement strand
CACACACACACACACACACACAGTCTTCTTTTTAGTATAGCGAATGCTTCGCGAGTTTCTCCCTGTTGCAAGAAGTTCTGCATTACTTCCGCACATGAAATGTCTCGCAATACGTCAGACGAGTGTTCAAAGAGCTTGCGCATTATGCCCGTAGAAAATTCAAGCGAAATTTGCGTACTTAGATGAAAAACATTCATTTTATATAAGTCACTGAAGAAAGAAAAACATGTTAGGCCCACTACGGCGCGCAAGGCGGATTGATATTTCAGTCATGATTATGTGTTTCTGACGGATGAAAATAAGAAGTAATGGACAAGTTAACGTCAGGCTAAACTACAGCCAGCCTGGTACAAGAAGGTCAAGCGCCGTGCCGCAGAACGGGGAGAGGATATTTCGTGTCACTTTCTTCGCAGATGACAATGCAAACACACAGCGAGATCAAGACCACAGATGTGCTTAACAGTGGCTTTCAGTCTACTACAGCAACACTCGCTGAACTCGCTCTGTAGGTTCTATGAGTACTATACCATAGCCTCTCGTGATAACCATAATCGCCGGCAGTTTAACGACAGCAGGTACGAAGGGTATGAGCTTATACAAAAATTATATTTTTTATTGGCTTACTTTATTTAATTCGCAAGAAAAATCCACGGCCATAGATTCCTCCGAAGCGCAGGCCGAGCAAGCTGATGGTGTTACATCTAACGTGTCGAATGCATCAAAATACAGAAATTGTTCCTAAATAATTGCAAATTAACAGTTATAATTTGAAGCGCACGCATGGAATAGCATACCTTTGACACAGGAACAAAAAACTTAAGTGTAAAAAACATGTGCGATAACATAAGCGTGGCAGCAAACAGACAAAAACAAGACGAAAAAACAACATAAGAGTGATAAGAAGAGCGAAATGGTTGCGGCGAAGTTGACGAGGTGGAAAATAACTTTGCAACACCCTCTGGAAGTTTTAGAAGCAAGCTATAGTAGGAAATACTCTTTCATGGAGAATAACAGCACCTGCACATTCGCAGTAGCCTTTCATTGATATACTCTCTGAGGCCAGGAGTATGTAGGAAAAAAATTTAAAATTTGTCTTGTCAAAAGCAATTAGCTTCAATGTCAGAACGTAGGATGTTATTGGAATTAAGCATGAAATGATTCTATCTCCCATAAGTCGGCAGCCGAGGTGACGTTGAACCAACCTAGAGCGAACATCCCGGTACGGATTACCCTTGATCAGGTCAGCGATTTGTTTTCACCCGGGAACCAATTTCCCTTCCTCCGGGCACCGAAACACGAATATTTGGGCATAGAACGTGATTTAACGATACAAGTTCTCTGCTCTCCAAGGCTTTCTTTCCCTCCGAAAGGATGATGCCACTGTGCCGCACACTCGAGTGTAGAAGGAACACCGCCCGACGTTGACAGTCGAGGCGACAGGCGTTTGAAGCGTGTTCGGCCGTTCAAAACTCAAGTCCGTCATTGTGTGGCGGCGTCATCATGGCGTATCTGTCTTTAGCAGGCAGTTGTATGCACACTAGGGGAGCCCTCGAACGCACTGGTTCTCCTACATTATTGTCAGGTCAGTTTCTATACGGTGGTCGCGTATTCCTCTACATTGTTCTGTTTCAATGCCGTCACCGCCATTGCTGCTTAAGCCGAGCAATCGAGCATGATAAAAAATAAAGGTAGGCACTGTCTTTCGGAAAGCGATGGATTTTCGATGTTATTCATCGTAGCAAAAGACTGATTGCCTCTGCCGACAAGATGCTATGCCATAACTGATTCCTGCTTACATCTGCTCTCAATTACGAGAGATGCACTATTCTTATTTTCCCGAATGTTTTCCTTCTGTTTTCTTTGCAGATGCATGAATTGCAAAACACTACGTTGAGATTCGTGGGCCTGTCGGTAAGAACACTTGTTTGAAAAGAATCTTAAAGGGATTTACTACCATTCAAAGTTAAGTAACCGCAGTGCACTTCGCAATAAAATGTAAATGGAGTCACGGTTGACTCATAGCGTGAATCTAGTCGACCCCATTCACTGCTAAAGCTCCTTGTAAAATAGTCCCAGCTTGCTACAAGTCCTAGATGGCATTTTCACATTACAAAAGGCGTGCGATCTGCTGCTTTTATGATTTGAGACCATTTACAACATTATTCGACGGTGCAAGGCGATCTTCAAGCATTTTCGCGTTTCATTCTTTGGAAAATGCTCCGCTGTGTTTTAAGAAGCAAAAACTGCGCGGTGCAGACAAATAAAGCTTTGCGAGTCCAGGTTTGCTCCCTATGGCGTATTTATTACAAAACATGGTGCCTCAAGTGACCCAATATGACAGCTTGAAAGAGCACTGAACAAGGGTAGAGTGGGATCCTTAGTTCGCAAGCCGAGCCAATGTTTCGGCAAGTGCATGGACTTGTTTTCGTTTGGGCAGAGCGATCATCACTGGCGAGGGTTTTCGCAAGGATCAGCCTGAATAAAACAGAGCTTGCTGAAAATTTAACTGTAAAATTGAACTTTTTTGCCAAATGACGCAATATCGGGTGAGGAAACTAACCATTTTTTTGAAGAGCTTAAAATCAGTAAACAAGAGTCAAGCAAAAGCGGCTGTGTGGAATTTGGAAACGACTGCTCGGAAAGTGGAGTGTTATAGACAGTCTAAAACACTTTGTGGCTGATTTAGAATCGATTACTTCGCCGAAGAAATCCTGAATTGTGTCTGAAGGACAATATTAGGCGAGATAAACAAGTATTAGCGAGTGTAAATATGTCATGCTGTTCTTGAAACTTTTTGGGTGCCTGTCTTTGAGCTTTGATTATAATATTCACCCTGTTGGACTCCTTTATCATCAGTGAGATATGTGAAGTGTGAACATAGAACTGCATGTACAGGTTAAGAGTGGGAACAACGTGGTCATTTCTTTTCGCGCATTGTCTTCTCCAAGCAGTTATCATGAACTTTGAGGTCAAATACTTGTTCGTTAAGAACCGATAAAAGGCATGCAGTGAATTTCAAGCCGCCGTAATGGATTTTTGTTTCATTCCCTTTCCATCGAGAGCAAGGAAGTACTCGAATTAAGGTATGAAGAGAGTGATAATGAGATGAAATTCGTACGAAACCACCGTTTCAGCCTCCCGCCGGTCTCCCGATAACAGAACACGATATCACCGTGCATCCATGCCGTATGAAGACCTGTAGGCTCTGAAGAGGTCTTGCTCAAAACTTTTCGTACTCAAAATCTACCCTTGGTAGGCATATGTTCCCGGTTATTTTAATGGGAACGTATTTCTTGGCTCTTGGTGTGAACAAGATATGTAACTATGAAAGTGTGCATTAGATAACAACGATAAAAGCTAAAACTATTAACAATAAGCAGACAATTAACAAAAGATCATTAATGTTAATAAGCCATTGCAATATTGCGTACTGCTTACTAGTTGGAGTCATGATAGTCACGATAGTGGTAATGATAAAAGACAGCACCGATGACGCAGCTGAAAGAGAATTTATTGTCCCCATTAACGGTAAACATATTGTTTCATCAGATTAGGTACATAGCGATAGTTACAGTTAATTGCGTCATTTACCAATCACGTGACTCGATCCAATTTATTACGGGATCGACATAACTGGGTTATGAAAAAGTCGCACTAGCATCAGACAAGCATGTCTAAACAAGAAGTTGTGGACGTCGAAATAACATCGGACTTCGAAATTACTTGGTATGTAACTCTCAATGATTTCGGATTTCAGCACTAAGGACACTGAAGTATTTAGGTCATGTCCATCATCATAATAGTTCATATAGGCCTCCTTTAGAAGTACGAGCTGAATGACTCATACGAACTGCATTCTCATGTCGCTGCACAACCATTCTTCGCAGGACTTATTACAGTGCAATTCCAGGGACGAACACTAGTAAAAAGAAGAACGCAGGACTGGCGTCAGTGTTCGTCTCTGGAATTGCGCTATGATGATTCCTGAGAAACCGTACCACCTAGCCCGCCTTTAAGTTTTTTTTTAAAGCATTGTTCTGGAGCGCAGAAACATCCTGTTCCCTTGTGCCCACCATAAAATGGAAGCTCCACATAATTCACGCAACGATGTTATGTGACATAGTCGATTTGGCAGGAGCTGCCAATTCGGGCGTCTCAGTGTAGGTGGGAGGGTGCAGAGACTCGGAATCCTCAGGACCCTTGCATTCTGTGCCAGAGGGGATGCTTTTTCAATCTCTGTGCGAACAATTTCGCCCACGAAGTGCGCGCATTTCAGTCGCTTGATTTAACCGCGTTTCAAGGTGTCGATGATTTCGTTGGCTTCCTCTGTTCAAGATGAAACCTTTCCTGGAGGTGTCGATGGTCGACGGCAAAGTGGTCTTCGGCGGCCTGGCCTGGTACATAATACATACGCTCCAGCAGTTCCTTCGATTCAAGTAAAGTTCTTCCTTTTATAATCACGAACCCTACCGAAAGTCACTGGCCGTGCTTTACTATGTGCGTGTAATTTCTGCTGTCTTCCCGCTTGATATACTGTAACAGGTTTTAAATCATTGAGAAAAACAAATGCACTGGACTTCAATGGCATGCATTATTTTTAACAAATCATTTGACACGTGCGGAGATAACAAACAACAGTATACATAAAACGGCAGTTTTTGACTGAAATCCCTGTCTTTGCCAAATTTTTGAAGAAAAAAAGACACCGCCGTAAACACAGCTACTTCAGTACTATTTGGAAGAAAGCTTATTCTAGTTATCTGTACGTTGGTGTTTGTCGGCAGTAACTACCTACTTCGAACCTGAACTCTGAAGTAGGTCAAAAGTAATTAAAATTACTAATGTTTCTGGCCTTATAGCTTTTGGTCTGGCAAACAAAAATAGAATGGGCTGCTTGGCACGTCTATGGATAGCGCGAATTTCTCTAAAATAAATTTCTCTGAAATTTCTTTGAGTTTCATTTAGCAGTTCGTTTCTTGTATTCATTGTTCATTAACCGGGCCACGGTGGCCTGGTCATTCAGTAAGCAGATCACAGTTGATTGCCTTTTATAGGTGACAGTGCTGCTAGCATAGCCCGTGGTCGCAGATCGCTGAGCAGTGTACAATCAGGCTTTCGAGAGGTCATGCGAGTATATGTGGACGCCCAACAGTGTGTAATCTGAATATATGCCTCACGCGAAGATGCTTGTTTTCTTTTTTTTTTTTTTTTTGCAGGCGTAGAAGCTAGATTTACGCCAACTGCAAAAGAAACAGTTTTTCTAACAACAAACATGAATCATGCTTTTTATTAAGGTCTCTAGGAAATGCATCTTCCAGGAGGCTCTGCACAACTTCAAGAGGAACCTTAGACTCCTTTTCTTAGCAAAGCGATTAGGCTGTAAATAAGCCCTTTTAATTACATCTGAAAAAAGAATTCTTGAAATGAATGATATCTTCTTAAATTGTGTAAATCCGTAAATTGTAAATTCCTAACGTAAATCCCCAATGATCAAATCTTAATGTTGCCTCAAAATAACCTGATTGCCTTAACGTCATCATTCCTGGGTAATTATTCATATTGTTACGGACGACAAGGAAGAAGAAGCGGGCAGTGGCGCGGGCAGGAGCGCTCGCGCTAGGCCCGCGAACATTCATTAAGTTAAACGTCATCTACCATCGTCATCGGTCATGTTCTGTCTCCTGTCTTCATCGGCTTGCCGCTTCGTAGCATTTGGTTGGAGGTGCGGGGTACGGCATCCCCATCCTCGCCTTGGAGCTTCGACGCCATCTTCAAGCCGGGACCATCACCGAGGGCCCAAGGACATCGCCGAGCAGCTTCGCCCCAGCCCTTCAAGCCCAGACCTGAACAACTACCACCGCCCAGCCCCCAGCCCGGACCTGAAGACAAGGAGAACAGACATACCGATCAGAACCGAGATGAAGGACCCGAAAGACCCGAATGACCCGAAGGAACCGATGGACACGAACACGCAACCCCCGTCCAAGCTGCCCGACGTGACCTCGAGCCATCGGTCCCATGGACTCTGGTGACGGATGGTTGACAACTCCAAGGGAGGCGGATCACCCACGCATCAGACGTCGTACCGGCAAGCCGTTCTATTCCTTCTTCCTCTTCTTCTTCAAGCATCCAGACACGCCCATCATCACGCCATAAAATCATTAACATCGCTAAACTTCCTCGTCCACGATCGGGACGATCGCTCGGTGGCCCCGGGTCACGTTACGGACGACGAGGAAGAAGCGGGCAGTGGCGCTTGCAGGAGCGCTCGCGCTAGGCCAGTGCCACCTAGAACTAGTTTCAGGCCTGCTCACTGCCGCCGTGACGTCACGCGTCTTGACCGAGCCGTGAAGCGCAAATCATCGCTTCTGCGGAAAGGAGTGGTCGCGGTTGAGTGCCACACGTATAATAGTTTTATTTTGCCTTTGCATTTTGATTGGCGCTAATGTTAGGAGTGCATATTGCTTTAAAATCCGTGCTCATTTATCTGGAAGGCAATTTATTATTCCACTAAATATAAGATTGTGCGCCATGGAACATGTGGCCCAACAAAGTAACGAAATAAAAAAGGTACATTTAATGAGTCTTTATTAACTCACACGCTTGCCACATACACACACATACACACTGTGTCCTGAGAACGCATATGGAAACATTTATTGCTCATTTTGCAAACTTTTGCAATTTCCTCTGTTGAGTCGGCGTTTTTATACCCTTCACAACATCAGTCTTCATAGAAACGTAGTTCTTCAGAAGTGTGTTTGCTGCTGCCACAAGTATGTTTGTCAGCAGAGTGTCAGGATGGTGACCATTGTTAGACATCAAAATCCTCTGTTTCACAGAGATGTCTCGTGACAGCCACAAGCAGCTCCCTCTGTTTAGGTGTTGCATGAAAACGTGCAGCATTCGCTTTGCTGGTAAGCTGTTCTAAGACAATGTGGGCGTGTAAAACCGCATTAATGACAGCCGGTTGCGGAAACTTCAGAGCGCCTCTCGAGAGGTTTTCGATTAGGAGATTCCTTTCAAGTTGAACTTCCCGGTCCTCAGACGTAATATTCATGGCACAATACTGACAGGGCAGCTTCTTTAACGCGGCGTGGGCGCAAAAGCCTGCGATGTATGTTATCATGGGCAGAATGGACTCTTTATTTCTTATATCACGATTCGACACCTTTATACCGTACTCCTCTGTCAACTGAGCTCCGTCAAGTGTTTCAGCACATGGCTTCTGCAGTTCCTGCATATCTGGCAAAACCAAACTGTCTTGTAGCCTCAGTTTTTTCTCTGACTCAAAGACTTGCTGTATTGAAATGTGATAATTTGTTCCAGACAGCCGACGGTACTGTCCGAACCTTTCCTCTAGACTGTCGGTCTGAAATTTGCCCAGCAACACGTAGTCGAAATTCAATTCTTCACGGCAGTACCGGCACAGTTCGACAAGCGAGTAACAAGCCAGCCGCAGCGCTGCGTGGGTTTCAGTGGTTAGTGCGCCTGTATCCATCCGGATGTCTCGCCATGTGTCCAACCAATCCACAAATTTATTAAGAAATTCTATCTGCTTGTCAGTCAAACTCCTTACTGGATCCTGGAGCGGATCTCTTAGGCGCCGGCCCTTGGAGGGGCTTTTCACGTTGACTATATGCCACCACTTCAGTATTAGGTCAATGAAATGCGCTGTCCCGGCGGCGTAGTTCAAATTAAGCTCGTTTCCGCGCATATTTAGAGCCTCTACCACAAATGAACTAAAACTTTTAAAACCAGCTTCACATTCTGGCGCTCAACGTTGGATGGATGCAGTGCTTTGTAGCGCAATCCATAACCAAACTTTGCTACGCTAAGTTGCTCCGAAGCGTGCAAGTCTCGAAGAGCTTTGAAAGAGGCTCCATTAACCCGAACTAACGGAGATCCACTAGGAAATTCAGGGTAGAAGATGCACGTTCCTGGATTTTTCTGGTTCAACCAGTTGTTTCGTATGCACTACAGAAGGTGGACTGGGTCTACTACATAAAAAAAAGGGGTCTTGAATCGTCCGCTGGGTGAGGGTACACGATGTCAACTGTTCGTGTTTTAGAAAACAAGGACATCACTTTTCTATTTATGGAATTGTTATCTGTTATTACTGCTATGACAGTAAGCCCTGCATTCTCGAGCTCCAATATTGTCTTTCTTAGGACTGCGTGCAATTGGACTGCTTCAATGTTCGATACTGGCAGAATGTGTGCGACATCCTTGTGTGATGATAGCAAGGACTGCGTCATAAAAATATGCGCAGTTTTGGCTGCTTCGGAAGAATTAGAAGCTGCCCCGGTCACCGATCCACCTTTGTACTCGAAGTACGGCTGAATATGGATCTCGTCCATCATTATAGTGTCAATCTTTTCATGCGGTTTCAGGAGGCTTGATCGTTTCTTCACATAACTTAAAAACCTTTCGTCGTCCTGCTCATTCGCTGGGTTGACGTTGTATTGCGAACAGATACGCATGAGTGTAGATCGATGGGACAGTGCTAACTTGCCAGCACTGCGAATGAATCGGTAGGCGTGTGGGGAAACAGTGTATAGAATACTGGGGAATATTAAAAGCTCAGCAGAGTACCGTGCTGAATGGTCCTTCTTGTGCAATAGGTCAAGTTGCTCTTTTATAAAGCCGAGTGCTTCTGTTTTCTCTTGCGGCAAAAGATCATCACACCTGAGGCTGTCCAGCAAAGAGGAAAGCAAGCTGAAACTCGCTTTGAATTTTTCATCCTTGTCGCAAATGTCTGGAGCCTTGAAACTTCTCATACTGTCTAGTGCAGTCTGAAGGCAGCGCAGATCGTCCAGCGTACTCGGCCTTGAAATGGAGCTTGCACACCTGCAAACCATTCACAAAAAATAAACGGTATATTACAGGCCTTTTTTTGCTTCACATCCACCTCACTTACTAAGCTATAAAAAAGAGGCTATTTGAGGTGTCTACATGGATAAAAATGCGGCTGAAGTAAAGCCGTACATATTTCTAAGAAATAATGAAGGGGACCGTGTAAACATGAAAAGACACTCTGTATTTTATGGCGCTTTTTATCCTTCGACAGTCGGTTATTTTTTTGTTTTTTTAGCCCACGCTGGTTCTTTATCGACGAAGCGCGCAGACTAGCAAATAGATTCCAGAACAATCTACAAATTACTTCGAGCGTGTGCGTGAACTGATAATACGTCCTGGCGCCCCTGGAAAAAAACGACACCACGCAAGACTTGAGCGATTTTATAGCGATAGCGCGTCTCATCACAATAAAGCGCCGCAGTCAAAGCGAACGTTACAGAAGAGAAATAAACACCCGTGACAATGTCAAGTCTTACTGACTGGCAAGTAAAAAGCGCACAAGAGACCATTATATTCGCTTAAGGAAAAAACATCTCTCAAGGCATGCGCTCGGTATTATGAAGATATTGTGTCTCATTACAGCAAAGTGCCGCAGTTGAAGCGAACATTTCTGGAAAGAAATAAACAGACGTTACAATGTGAAGGCTTATGCTGGCTGGCAAGTCAAAAACGCACTCGTTATTATATCATTATAGTAGAGCAAGAACCGGACATGTTGGAGGTGGTGCTTTTAATATGACTCAAAAGTAGTATAGACGTACACATACCTTCGGATCACGGAGAGAACGGATATCGACGTCATCTCGACGAACAGCACGCTCCCACTTTGCTCTTCGGTCGTCCTTTGGGAACGAGAACACTCGAACCTTCGGCCCATTGTCGTAATTGTCGCGACAGTTGGGCACGCACCATCGCCCCATTACGACAGTTTGCAGGGGTATACACTACGCGAATATTCAGCGAACGAAACGTTTCACATCACCACACACCAGTTCACAAACGCAGACAAACACGTCTTCTCCAGTCGCAAACAGAACCAGTTCAAAAAGACACCGGCATGCCGCGATAAGCCGCGTCAGGCTTAGCAAATCTTGCTCTCGCGAACGGCGTGGGTATAGTGCTCTAGAGCACTATAGCGTGGGCACGCCCGCGCGAGAGGAGGCGTCGGTCAAAACTGAGTGACGTCAGAGGCCACGACCAGAGAAGTGAGCAGGCCTGATATTATTCTAGAGGGCGCTGGCTAGGCCCGCGAACATTCATTAAATAAACGACATCTACCATCGTCATCGGTCATGTTCTGTCTCCTGTCTTCATCGGCTTCCGCTTCGTAACATATATTGATTATTACGAACCAGTTGAAAGGGACTCTGATCCTGTCCAATCTTAATGAGTTTGAGGCAGCGCTACGAGCAATCGCAGTCCCAAAATGAAACGACGAAGAAAGGTTTTCCGATTCATACGGTTGCTTTCTTCACTAAACAACTCTTAACTATCTTTAAGGTGGTTTACATTTTTAACCCACCAGTCGGGTTAAAAACCGGCTGTCGGGCTCATGTATACGCTAAGGGGTCGAGCTAGACGACCGTCGAGCCAGGTTCCGCCAGCCCGACTGCAGGGGGGTGAGTTTTCTCGATCCAGAGCCGTGTAAGGGGATATACGGCTCTGACTCGACCCTACTCGCTGGGCGAGGCACGTGTATACGTTGAAGCGTCGGGCCTGCGCCTCCTCTCTCGCCTCCTCTCTGGTCGGGGACGGGATTGTGAGTTGTTCGTCTGATCAATCCTCTCCTTGCTCCTCTCCCGCCTGCGCCTGGTTCGCTTGCTCGACGCAGTAGCAGCGTTTACATGGATCCGACAGGAGCAGGTTGAGCTGATTTATTGGGTTGAAACCGGTTGAATGGTTGTAAACGCGGTTGGGTTGGGTCGAGAAGTCGAGGGGTCGATTCGAGTCAACTCCGGCGCACGGGGTGGGTTGACTGGACTCGACCCCGCTTCATGAAGCAAGTAAACGCTGTCGGATTGAGTCGGACCACAGTGGGAGACGAGAACAGTAAGGAAAACGTTAGAGATGAGCGGAAGAAAACCGGAATCTGTCACCGTCTGCTAGTTTTTCGCCTCGACGCAAGGTGCCGCCGTAGTCGCCGCTCGTCCAGAGCCGGTTCTGCGCTCGTCGGGTCGGGTTCATGTAAACCCGGTAGGGTCGAGTCTACTCAACTCAACTCCCCAACTCGACCCTCCGATGTCGGGTCCATGTAAACAGGGCTATGGTGTAGCAGAGATCTCTCTCTTCTCGACAGAAACAAGTTCATGTAAACCCGGACGGGTCGGGTTGGCGCAGCCCGACAACCGGCTCCCTCGACTCGACCCGCTTGCGTCGAGCTCATGTATACAAGGCTTTCGTAATCTTGAGTGTGATGTATAAAGTTTCCCTAACTCAGCACAGTGTAGTCTTGAAAACATATGGTAATGGCTTCAGAATACTTTTGAAAGAGAACTTGCCATAGTAAAAAGTACTGGACAAGATTTAGTGTGATTGGAGTAATATGCTCTTCTCCCCAAGCGCATTCTCAAATGCCGAAGGCGCGCTTAGGAGAAATCCCTTCTACACACTATGTAATAGCCGAACCCGTGGGAAGATCAACCAGCAGAGTAACAAAAAGGTAATCGGCCCAGAACTAAGTTTAAGAGAAGCAAACCGACTCTAATGCCGAAACCCGTGCTGTAGCAGTTTCATCACTCGGTTCTCATGACCGTCCGACAATTTTCGGTTGGATGTTTTTTTTGATTGGATAAAGGTCACCAACAATAGCGTTTTCATTGTTGGAATGAGTTATGCGCCAATTTTATCCATACAGTGCCCTACAATATGCCAAATTTCGCAGTGCAGTTTATGTTCTAGTAAATGAGACGCTTTACTCTCACGTTGCATGAAAGAGCTCTGAACGAAGGTAGAAAGGGGGCCTTAGTTCGCAAGCCGAGCCAACGTTTCGACAAATGGACTTCTCTTCGTCTGCCCCTCTACCCTTCTTCAGTGCTCTTTTATACGGTGTAGCCATCTTCTTTCTCTCGTTATACCCTGGATTCTCACGCTGCATGTGCTACAGCGTGGAACTCCAGACTACGGACGAGCAGATCTGGTCCGGCCGGCGTCCCACTGGAGAGTGGGGTGGTCCACTGGACATGCTAGAGAGAAATGTGAGTAGACGAGGATTCTCTAGCCTGGCGAGATGATTAAATGCCTGCCACACTGACGTGGTCAGACTGCCCTCAAATAAATCGCATTTCTCGCCCTCAAGCAAGGTGCGTCGAGGGCCTATGTATAGTACGCACCTATTTCTAAAACAGCTGTGGTGTAATAACTTGAAAAAAAAAAATAAATAAAATGGGTCGGCCAATTAAGTGAAAGGAAAATGAGGACAAATTGCTCCAATTAGTTTTGTGACTAACAAATTAATCTTGCAAGTGTACTAGCAACGGGGACGATTGTCCAGCAGAGCAATGTACCGTTATTAAATACATATTGAATTTAAAAGCTTTCTTATCAATCGACTGGAACTTCTGGCGACTTTGCGATCATGAGGACCTGTAATCACTTTAAAGTGAATGGCAGGGATCGTAGCCTCGGAGATTCGCATTTGGTTGCGGACGCATGCATCTGATAGACTTGTGAAATTGGCCATTGAAACTTGATGCTGAAACCCGTATTTTGTTTTATGATCTTGTCTTACTTTTAAACATTTCACTTTCGATTAAAGTGGCATCTTAAAGTGGCATTTTATCCTCTTAAAGTGGCATTCTATCCTCTCAAGTTAACTTATAATGCTTCTAAAGTGTCCCTTTAAACAAAGTCACGTTCGCTGAAGTATTGTACAACGTTTAAACGTCGTGGGCGCTCTTATTTGTTATCTAAACCCAAAACTGACGCGACTTGATGTTCATTTCTGTTTTGCTTTGGTGCAGGAGGGAAACCCTATTTAATGGTAGTTGCAGGTCCGCTTCCGCAGAAAATAAATTGCCGACAGGTGAACGCCTTCAAAAAATGTGGCGCAGATTCACGAGAAATCTAAAACTCGCTGTTTCGCTTTCTCTGCACTTAAGTGCGACTGCACTGGTTTGCCGTATGATGCTGCGAACGGGTGACACCAGGTGAGCAGCAAGGTGTAGTACGCACGTGCGAGTGTACGGGTGCAGCACGCGTGCACTATTTGGGAATGTGTCTACGATAGTGCAGCTGCGATATGATCGTATTCTCTTTTGTCCAAAACCACTCGATTAGAATACTCAGCGGAAACTTGTAACCGTTGTCTTCATGTGGACTGTTAACTGGCATCAGTATACACCAGTGAGTAAAATTGAAGAGATCACTCGAATCGCTATGTTTGGTTTCTATAAAAAGAGGTGCGAGACAAAATTGCTTGAGTAATATGACAACTGTATTGATGAGGGTAGCCTATGCATATGTCGGAAATAACCGCTTCTGCGTCCGAAAAACCTGACGTGCAGTTTTGTAAAAGCGCGTGATCTCTCCACCTTCGCGCACGTAGATCATTTCGCCGAAGAACTGAGCGTGTAGCTTGAATAGTTTGAACCAGCGAGGATGTAAGAGGTGTCATGGGCACGGTTAAATCTTATTACTCTCTGCAGCAATATCCCGAACATGGGGACTTCCTATGAGCTGACGTTGCTGGGTCAAACTATGTACGGCTTGTCGCTATTATGTCGCTTTTCCTTTACGCAGGAGTCTGATGTCTCAGCGCACGGGGTGATACCTACGGCTGATCGTCTCACGGTGGGCACACCGCTGCCGGCCTACGTGTACGCCAACCCTCGCTACTACGCTGGCACGCCCAACGCGTACATGACCAGCGTGTTTGGCTACCTCATGAGCTTCGACCTCGAGGCAAGTACGGCACTTGCTAAGTGGCTCACGCAAGGGACTCAAGCTGTCACGTTTCCATTAGCTATAAGGAAGACAGTATAGTCACCGAAACCGAAAGAAGCTGAGGGAAACGTTCTTTTGTTTTTTTGTGAAGCTGATAAATAAGCGCTTAATGTCATGGTATGTGCATATTATAAGAGGAGTGGAAAGTGGCGAAACAAAAACAAAAACAACTGCAGGTCGTTAGTGAGATTCGAACCGAATGCCTCATTATCAGTGCTCGAAGTCTGATTTTATCGAAAGGCGATCTCTAGTGATTCGAGGACAGGAGGAGAGGGAAATGAAGAGGGAGAGATAAAGTGGCTGCAGACCCTCTTGCAAGGCCCATATTTTATACAAAACGGAGAAATCATTTTTGAGGTGATTTTACTGCTAAATTTATGAAAGCGACGTGAAAAACTGATAGAGGTTTTGACTTAGCCAGTCAACGTATTATCGCGCAAAAGGGTCCAAATCTCGAATGTCTGTGGACATTTCAGGATCTTGGGACCTAATTTTGTGAAATGTGTGAATGGGTGAACTCATTTATCGAATTACGCAAAGTCATTATCAGGGCGGGGGACCAAGTCCATTAGTCCAAGTGTGCTTCACCTTTAACGCACCTAAAGGGACAATGCCAGTGTGTTAAGATACACTGCACATGGAGGGAAGCTTCATGATAAAGACAAAGGCATGCAGTGCACAGCGCAAGATATCAGCAATAATACACGCTGGGGGATAGGCTGCGGCGGTAGCTGCGAGGTTCCGTCTTTGATTTTAGTGCGAAAGTAATCATACGTTCAATGCAATCGACCAAAACCTTTCTTCAATCTTTTTTTTTTCTTTTTGTGCCGTAACCGTGATTGACTAGAGCTGCTTCGTGAGATCTCAACCATGTGGCCTCGCGCGGGTAAATCAAACGAAGTCCGGTACAGCGAGTCCAACACGCGAGTTTCCCCGAGTCTTTCAAGTTCGCCAGTCAGCGGAGAGGTGATGCGGCCTGTGACTGATCGCGACCTCTTGTAGTTTTTTTTTCCACAAGAAAAAAGAAATCGGATCTCATTGCAACTGTTCGGGTTCGAACACGTGCAACCCGGTTCAATAGTCGAGCGTCTGTACCACTGAGCCCTCTCGGATTTTTTGTTTGTTATTGCCTTCTCAGACAAGAATTCAAACAATACAGGCACAGCCAGTGCAGGCAGGCCTAGCCAAGTTAAAATGTTTTCAATCTAACCAATTCTTCAAGAACAGCTATTCATTGCGCCTTCTCCGTTTATGCATCGGACACTTGCTAAATATCTGGGAATCCCATTACTGAGCAACCACGGCGGGTGCTTCGACTCGTTATAACTCGGTTCAGGTAGGTGTAAGCATCCGCCACTTAACGTGACAGCCCCTAGGTGCTGCCACAAGTAGGGTTAAACCTATGACCTTCAAGATCAAGTTCGCCGTCGCACGGGAAGTGATCGCTAAGACCACTGTTGAACCTCCACGATAGACGTGGCGGCTTCCAGATAGCGAGGAAGGGCGGTAATTTGTAAGGCTCAATCAATATTACCACAATACAGTCGCACTGACCCGAAGTTACCGAAATGTGTAACGCAGCATCCGATTTGGCCGGCACCCAGGCAACCGAAACATTTCCTACGCGCTAAGGACAAGACCCAGAACATAGCGCTATCCCGTTACACATTCCTATGGAATTTATACGCTCTATACAGATCCTTGTTTAGCACTGGATATTGGCTATAGTTAGGTCCAAAGTGACCAGAATTATTTTTTTTTCTAGGACCAAATCAAGAGGATTACCTTTGCCAAAGTACAATAAAAGCAACACACCATTTCTTTTTGTTTCCTCCTGACCTTAATTGGCTTCTCTTTCCCAGGTGTGGCTCGGCCTGCTACTTTGCTGGCCCCTGGTGAGCGTGCTCATAAGTTTCATCGAGGCGGTCCGGTCTCCCATTCGCTTCAAGGACGTCATCACCGCCAACCTCTTCGACATTCTGGGCGTCATGATGTTTGAAGGTGAGCTACCGTTCATTGGAAAAAAAGAATAAGACAACAAACTGCGAAGCATTGGCACTCCTGGCTATTCATGCTAAGGGCGTGCAAAGAGTACTTTTTGAAACCAAACCACATGCTTCTAAACTAGTTGTGCTACCACAGCGAATACGAATCGCCTTGTTAAAAACCGAATCGAATAGGAATCGAATAACGGTAAATAAAATCCTACACGAATCAAATATTTTTATGAACATTTGCTACTTCTTCGAATATTTGTCCAGTGCAGCATTTAACGCTAAACAGTCGAGCAGTAGCGGTGCGCTGTATTCATGGAATTGAGGCTGCAGCTTACCGAAGTACGAGACACGGATCTCTACTAGAGGACACGCAACACGAAGTCAGGGTGTTTGTTAACTTTATGAGTTCCGAATCACGCACAAAAATGTTTTTTCGATGCCGATGGTGGCGAGGAAGGTTGCGCTGCAAAACGAGGTCCTCCTTAATTGTGGCACATAAATTAGAATAACTTGCAGGGCGGGGAAGAGCGCTGCAGTTCTCCGACGATGATAGATCGAATCAGAGCGCAGAGGTCTGTAATATCCCAGGTGTCCGGGAGGTGGCGTGGCTGAAGTTCATTTAAGCGCTTACAAGTGGTATGAATTTCCGCAACAGATGAGGTCTGTTCAGCTGAGATAGTGCTAAAGGCGAAACCCCATCTTTCTTTGAGAACATGGTGGACCCGATCGGATTCAGGCATGGTACTATTGAGACGCCGACAAAGGGCAAGTACGTCCTCAATGTATTACATGGAGCTCTCCCCGGGAAGCTGCACAGGGGTGTCTATTTTGATGATTAGCCGACCATAATTCGACCAGCTTTAGGGATTCAGTTGAGAGGTACTGGGGTTAACAGCAGGCTCCACAACCTGTAAGCTGGGCGACCGAGCTTTATTCAATGACATCGAAGATCGATCACACCGAACGAACGGTGGAATCATTCACAAATTAGAAAGAAGTTCACGTGAAACGACGTTTAATAATAGATAATTACAATGATGACAATATATTGACAAGAGCTCACGGACAACAGGGCTAGAGGTAACTAAAAGACAGGGCGAAGCTTTACAAGCAAGCAGAGTTCCGCACACAGCGAGCCAACTTCAGCGTCCTTTTCTTTCAGGCGCTACCCGAGAACATCAGGAACACCAGGTGGCATTACTCCCCTTCCTAAAAAACAACAGCAGAAACTGAGCGCGAGTGATGGGCGATGCAAGCGAAAACAAAATGATCGGCACAGGAACAGAATAGATAACGAAGGCGGGTAAGGTGCCCTACGCGACAACGAAACAAGCGCATAGCACAGTGCACATTAACGCGTGAAATAGGGCTTCATGCGTACAACGTGTGCGACCTCGGAGCATGGTTGCCGACGCGAGGGCTGCGCAGTACCCGCTGAAAGGGTTTCGTATGTCATTTCCGTGACACGGCGTAGAACTTTGTAAGGTCCACCGTAACGCGACATCAGTTTTCCAGACAAGCCGCTGGCCGGCGCACCGGTGCCCAATCCAGACCTTGATCTCCAGGTTGGTGTGTGACGTGTCGATGACGGAGGTTGCCGACGCCCATTCATGCCCTGCTGTTGCTGAATGTGAATGCGGGCAAGTTGACGTGCTTCCTCGGCGCGCTGAGCAAACTTCTCGGCGTCTGGCGCGAGCGGATGATCGTCAGTGCAGCATGGCATCCAACATCGTCTGAGCGTCGCGTCCGTAGAGCAGGCGAAATGGTGTAAAACGCTTCATCTCTTAGATGGCCGTGTTGTAGGCATAGGTGACGTACGGGAGAATCTCGTCCCAGGTTTTGTGCTTCGAGTTTATGTACATTGCGATCATGTCGGCGATCATTTTATGGAGTCTCTCCGTAAGGCCATTCGTCTGTGGGTGATAGGCACTGGTTTTGCGATGGATCGCGTGACTGAGCTCAGATATGTCGTGCATAAGTTGTGCCATAAACGATGTGCCTCTATCGGTGATGACTTGGGATGGTGCATGGCGCAACACGATTTGCTACATAAAAAATGTGTTGTGGTTTAGCTCTGGTTAACCCTAGTTGAATTCCGAAAGCAATGGTGGAAGCTTCCTTTGCCTGCTACATTATTCCCCTAGCACGCCCTATCAGTGTATAGGTGCTACATTATTGGGGACACTTAAGCTCATCCTTTAAGGGTATGAGGCGAGAGCGTAAGCTACCAGCCGACATATAAAGTCACGCTTCAACCAAGCGGTATGGATGTGCCTGCGTGTCGTAGGAGTAACGGTTCTGGCAGCTAATTCTGATGTCACCCTCCCATATGAAAGGTGCGACCCGAGTTGGCAGCTCCTGCCCGTGGCATAGGGGTAACGTGAATTCAAATGTCATATAAGCGACTCCTTACCGAGAACTAAATGCACAGATCGAAATGTTTTTGGGGAATGAAAATAAATTGGCCTCAATCATGCCAGGTGCTATTTAGAACAGTTTGTTTCCTTTTGCAGAAATGAGAACGAAAAAAAATATTTCATTGTCTGCTACAACTGCCTTATGAATGTGACCTATATCATCCAAGTCTTTTTGCTTCTTCTATCGACCATGCCTGCGCAGGTACAATTCGTCCCGTGCGTGACGTTGTGGGTCGTGTTATATTCTCCGTCTGGTGGTTGGCTGTCCTGGTGCTGATGAACTCCTTCCAAGGTACTATGAAAGCAAGCATGAGTGTCAGGACGCCCACAGAGCGTCTGGAGACCTTCCGAGACTTGGCGGAGAGGCCGCACCTCAAGCCAATCATCATTCGAGGAACCACATTCGAGCATCAGTTCAAAGTACGCCCATTATTGTGAACTCGAGCATGTGTGGCACTGCCATCAACCTATGCTCGTAGTTTGTTTATAAAAGGGCAAGTCGAAAAAACACGTTTTCCTGTATTTTCGGAGGAACGACATGCCCTGCAGCGACATACCACGTAACCGCCTTGCGACATCATGACGCGCAGTCTCTATCCTGCCAACCAGCGTTAAATTATCTTTGTACGCAGCCAGAATCTTCTCTCTTTAGTGTTCGCCACAATGTGCCTATGCGATTCGGGATCCTACCCTCTCATCGCTCTTAATGACTTTTCTGGCGCCCTGCGTAAAGAGGGTATGCACACGCTGTCAAGCGCATGCGGACAGGGTATACGCTGAGAAGGTAACTTGTGTAAGCACGGAAGGCGGGTCATTGCAAAATTGTCGCATGCAACAGCAAAAACGATTTAAATGTTATTGCATGTGTTTTGCGATAAAGTACTATAGCCTCAGCCTCAGTACAGTAGAGCTCATCTACAGACACAACGAGTTTTGGATAGTAAAATCTTTGGAAAGCAGGTAATGGTTTTAACGCAACAAACTGTCTTCACACTGGCAATTTTTCAGGTGTGGTATCACGAAATTATATCAAACGCAAAGGAGAGACGTGCCAGTTACCTGTGTTTTTATTTTATGCACAGCTATCGCGGAGTTTTGTTCATTAGCGCAGGAACTTAACCGGTTCAGCGTCGAGAAGCAGTCCCCGACCCTTTACTGGGGTAACCTAAGGGTAACTTCGGGAGGAGCACGAAATTTCTCTCGTGTGTTTTGGCACCTCACGCACAAACATTACCGATCGATGTGTTCTCACTACCGCCTGCGAATGGAGTGTACGGTCAAAACAGTCGCGTAGGCATGGGTATATAACTGCGCTAAATGCGCCTATAAATGCGCCTATATGAAAGCCGGAGCCCGTCTATTGCTTACAAGAAATTCCTTACTGAAATCAGTGCCACTGCATCTTTGTGACGTCACAGCGTGATGCCGCATTGCGCAATGCACACCAGAAGTCGGAACCTACTTCTGCGAGCTACACTGTGTGACTCTCGTTGCAGAC
Organism: Amblyomma maculatum; assembly: GCA_023969395.1. Taxonomy (NCBI): domain Eukaryota; kingdom Metazoa; phylum Arthropoda; class Arachnida; order Ixodida; family Ixodidae; genus Amblyomma; species Amblyomma maculatum. Next base: position 1,903 of record JAJIZL010099805.1, on the reverse strand, counting down.
AGCCGGAGCCGACGTTTCTGAGAGCGCTGCTGCTCATAAGCGCCAATTTCTAGGTTTGGCTAGGACGCTGACGCAATTGTCAGAGGGATCGAGAACTGCCGCAGAGATCGAAAGGAGGGCCAGAATAAAAGTGTAAGGGGAAAAAACTGAAGGATCGAGGTTGGTGTAATGAGAGCGCTAGGGAGCAAAGTAAAAGAGGAAGTTGCGGAGTGGTAGACGAAGGCGGTGTCAGGTCGTCGCGCTCCGGATGCGGCGACTGCTGGAAACGCACCGGCTCAACGCAGCCTTTTGCAGCAGTGCCGAGGTTAGATATATTCATTACTTGGCAGACGCGATGGCCAATCGTCGCCGACTTTAAGCACTGGGTTTCCACGCGCGATCTCCCATCGTTCAAGTGCCCAAACGCTGTGCTCAAATTTCGCTCTATCAAAGACCATAATAATCTGTCAATGTTTATTCACATACTTTCATCTTCAAAAGTGCGTGCATAAAGCAAAGACAGAGTCCCAGAACACACTTCACAACAAAGCGCTTACTTCTAACTTCAAATAATAAAGCAAGGACAGAGCAAGAGAACACACACCGCGCTCAATGCGCAGACTTCTAACTTCAATAAGATAGAAGTCTAGGTTTTGCGTGCGGTGTGTCCTCTTGCTCTGTTCTTTTTTACCCGCACGGTTTTGACGATGCACTATTTTCACCAAATCGCCCACCAGGAGACACTTCTGAGTAGACGTGTTCTCAAAAATTCTGTACCGTGCAGGTTTCGCCAGAAAAGGATTTACAGAAGATTCTGGCCATGGCCCACGCACACAGGTCCATCATGCCTGCTTCGGCTGTTTTCACTCGGGAAACTTTTGATGAAATGATCCTCAAGCGTGCCGTCATCTTTATGGAGGACAATGTGATGCAGAGCTACATTGCGACCCTGTACCCGCAGAAGCCAGGGCAGGGCATCATCTATGCCTCTAAACAGCACACTATATCGGCGCAGTTCTGCATGTTTATGCGCAAGACTCTGGACCCCAGGATCATGAAACTTCTTCACACAAGGTTAGAATGAATCCATTTAAAATGACCTTTGACTTGATTTGCACTGAGACTCGCCTCTAGTCCAATGGCTCGGCCATTCGGCTGCTTAGCCCGAAGTCGGAAGAGAGCATTGCAGTCGTTTTTTTTTTTAAGTAAAAGGCAAAAATGACCTTGTACACGTGCGATGCCAGTGCATAATGAAAAAGCCCAGGAGGTCTGAATGAATCCAGAGATCTCTATTAAGCTGTGTCCAATAGCCCACGTGCAGCTTTTGAGCGTAAAACCCCAGGAGTAAATCAACTTTAATGTCAATTAGCGATTACCAGCGAAATACTGTCAGTTGTTCGCGTGGCTAGTTATCTACGTTACATACAGTACAACTGCTTCATCGTGTTCCCGTGGAACGTTCTGTTATTTGAAGATCTTAATTCTACGATCCACAAGAAAAACATCTATAGGCGAACGCTAAATACTATTAACCTTAAGACTACTCCCTGTCTCTTGCGTACGCGTTCAAAATGCTAACGAGCATTAGCATTAGCAGTAAGTCGTACTCAGCACAACACGTTCAGTAGGTGCTTCTTTCACACGCTTAGTACCAACAAAGGGAATCTGTCCAGAATGTAACCGCGTTTTTGAAAACTCAATCGTGTGTATCTGTGTTTATCAGTAGGGCCACTTTTTTAAGCTACACCAGCTACACCCATTTAGCAAATCTGCAATATCTCCAATGTTTTTTAGCTACGCTAGTGTAGCTGGTGTGGGTTAAAAAATGGCCCTATTGTATAACAGAAAGCGACGAATTTGAACTTGTTACAATGAGATGTATTGCCTGTAAAGTTGACCTGTTTTGAAAATTCGGCCCGCCTAT